>JAJJMA010132255.1:0-14065 GCA_023529015.1 Papaver nudicaule
TAATAGTTTTCTTGTTCATAATCTAGAGAAGATAGTTTCTTCGAATTAGTTCTCGTGTTTTCCTATTTTCGTCTATTGTTATTTTGAATTCCGCCCTAATAACTCTAGTCATCAAGAGTACGGAGATCATACGTATCACTACAACAAAAGTGAAAAGTATTAAAACATAGGATATCAGAAGTACTACATACAACAATATTAGCTTTATTACTTCTCAGATGGGTTCCTTGTTAAAGACACATGACCTTCCATGCATTGCAATTAAAGCGTTGGCAACTTCAGTTGCTTTCTCAACCCTCAAAGCTATACTAAAAAGATATTGGGACACGTGGGTGATTGAGAGTATAGAGAGAACAAGGCAAACGAAATCTTCAAAATCACCATGCAACACATTTGTGACAAGGATAACATCACGCAATATCGTACATGGGTTATGGGTTGCTACAACGTTTCGGTCGAAGATTGGAGATTATACTTAATGGTACCAGATAAGTGCTTCAATTCTGCAACTTTTTTCCTTCAATTGCATAGTTTACCTGATACATCAAGGAACTCTGAAGCCATTATAGGGTTTCTTAAGAAAGTTGGAGTCGTCCTTGACATTAATCTATCAAACTTGATTCCAAGAATTAAAATCTTAATGAAGCTCCATAGACCATTTTGGCCAGGACACATGACAGAAGTTGATAGCGTCAAAGTTTGGGTTGATTATGTGTATGAAAACTTTCACTGCATCTGTTTTAAGTGTGGCTATAGTAACCATGCAACTAGGAATTGTTCAACTACGACAAAGCCATTCTTCTGTCTGTTTCAAGCAACACGCCCAGATTTTCCATATTATAAGCTTGGAAACCAGATGCAGGATATCATCCACAGGGTAATCGAAGAGCAATATAAATTCATTTAGGGGAAAATCAACATTTACCAATTATCATTGATGATTTCTTGACTACATCGACAAAATATAAATCTGGTTTATAGTTTCAACTATCTGACTCGACTATGGTTCATTTAAATCATTTGGATTCAAAAAAAAAAAGAGAAACTACCGAGTCCGAGTCAACACGACCCATCAATGATTCAGCAAGGCCGCGTCTGGGTATCTGTCAACAAAACAAAAGAAGGCGCCTCGAGCAAGACAGTTGGTGTACAGAACATTCCTCCACCGTCTTCTGACAAACCTGGCACTCCTGATTCACCACTGGCTCATACTACTACAATACATGTCGGTCCTGATCCTCTGAATACGGATATGGATGGAGGTTCAAATACCCGTACCCAAAGTCCAACCCAACAACCCAGAACTTCGGATATTTCTACCCCCCTTCTCTCCTACCAGGACTATTATCCCAAACCCGTTAACCACATCCATTCTAGATCCATTAATGTTGGGGTTCCTGTTTGTTTGGATAAGAGGAAAGTAAAAGTCTAGTCCCAAAATGAACCTTGCAGACATCAACATCATTCACCAAGGCACATACCCCTTGTCCAATTTTCTTTCTTTACAATATGCCTCAATTGTTGTTGATTATCTCAAACAAATCACGTGTGAACCTGACAATTACTATGGTAGGAGGATTGCCGAATGTGATTGTGAGTCATATGCACAATGACAAGCCATTGAAAACATTTGTCAGAAGAACAATACCAAAATACCTGAACTTGCCACCAACACCGGATTTTGCTGCACCATCACCACTCCAAAGGTAAGAACAATCAAACATTTGATGGACTTGCAAGATCGGTATGGATGTGAATTACATCCGGTCGTTGAGGTGCCAACACTAAGAAGAAGAAACGGTCGTATGAGAAAGAGTGTATCCAACTTTATCAGCAGATGAATGCCTCTCTAGTCTCCTTCTCTATTGATTGTTCTGCTTAATATCAACCAAATTCCCCTGCAATTGCTTCTCCTACTTATGCAAGATTTGTTCCAACCACTTACATGTTTCCTATTATCAAACAAAATGATGAAGAATTGGAGGGAGCCAAGCCAATTAGACCGGTTGCTAGGAGGCCTCAGGCTGGATGTAAACTCACATCTTTTTTAAAGACGAATTAGTTGTTGTGGAAACTAGCTCTCATGCAATGCGAGTGTCTGGGAAATCCGGACATTCACAAAATCGATGAAGCATTACAGACTAAGCCACCCATTACACCAACATTTTTGGATGGCTCTTTTCATGCGTTTAACTACGCGAATTGTTGGTGTTAAGAAGGTCTTTGTATATAAGGTGCTGAAGGTGGGTGCAGGTTCAATGCATGGTGTGTTTAGTTACTTTTTGGTCAATCTCAGCTATAGATTTTCTCTGGTATCTCACATTCCCTACATTGTAGCTGTTTTATGTAGGGGACACGTTTAGGATTGTGGTTTCGTCCTGTTTTTTCAGTCTATCATGCCTCTCTTGTGGGAGGTTGTTCATGGTGGGTATTACATGTTAATACTGTTCGTTTTGTTGGTGGTATCTGGGAGATTGCTGCAGTCATCGACTTTGGAAAAAGGTTGTCACATTATGGAGTCTGTTGCTTTGAAAGTTATTTGGCGGGTTTCAAACACACTGTCATACAAGATTTGGGAGAAGACAACATGTTCGACCATGGACTTCATTACGCTTTTTGGTTTGTCATATGTTCACTTTTGGTTGTTTGTCGGTAGTTCTAATTGTAGAGTGAGCATGCTTTTGAATGTAACCTCTCAATTCTATAAATAAAATAAAAGTAAAACCTAAAAAAAAACAAGAATAAAGTCTTTCCTCAAGTAAAAAACATCTCCAATGGTAATAATGTTGTAATTATGAAAAACAAGATTCTCTCTAAAAAAACAAACGCTCTGCAATATATTCTTTTAACAAACAGTTATCTTCATCCAATATCATTTATCTTCATGCAATATCAGTTACCTAAATTTCATGGGTGAATATGATTCAAAAACACGTGGAGTTTTTTTTTTTTTACCATAACAATTACCAAATGCCACAAACTTGGGTCACCGTAGTGCAACAACAAAATATGGTGCCACAAGTAAACGGGCAAATTTTTCCGAGTGAGGAGACAACCAAGATACACAAGAGTTTTCGCTGCTATGTTGCATGGACACAGATGTGGCACGGTTACCACACGACATGGTTACGGGGACACGCCAAATCTTGAAAATGAGGGTTACGAGGACAAGTTCTATACTTATAGTTCGCACCATAAGAAATGGATTAGCAACAATCTTTTCTTATTTAAAAATATTTAATTATTTACTAAATAAAATTAATGCTATTTAAATAACGAATATGTGATTCACGAATGATGCTTGCATTTCACTAAAAAGATAAAATATTTGCGGCATATTTTAATTATTTTCATTTTCCAAATTAAACCCTATAATTTTAGAATGTTTTACTTAGCTTAGCTGAGATCAAAAATAGGGAGTTCTCTCAATTCTTAGAGTTCTTGGCCCCACCTAAGAAAATTGGAACCAATAAGAGAAATTTGCAATATTTACTTCTAATCTTTCATGGGAGAGAACTGATACAACCCTAAACTGAAATTCCCCTCTTCTCTTCTTCTCCGCCTCTCTTCTCTGCCTCTCCATCTCATGGGTTTTCTTTTTTACTTCTAATCCCACGAAAATAATCACATCTTACACGAATACGGTCACAATAGTTTTACTGTACAACAATCACAGTTTCAAAGGTGAGGCTCTTATTCTTATTGATTGCTTTCTTACAGTATTAAAGTTACCCTTAAAGTTATGGGAAGAAATCTTTTGAAAAAATATTCGATAGTTCATGGGAGGTGATAGGGGTTGCTCAAAATAATTTGGCAAATCAGTTCTTTGTCTTCCTCCCTGTTCTCTTTCTCCATATCAACCCCTTTTTTCGTTTTGTTCTAACTATTATTTGATTGGAATTCTTTTGCAGTAACTACAACATAACTAATCGAATCAATCAATCAATTCAGAAACTCTATTCCTTTCTCTTTCTCTGAATCAGTCATAACTTTTGAATGAATAGGGGTTGCTCATAATAATTTGGCAAATCAATCTATATATATTATTCTTATTATTAGGTATTGATTTGATCTGATTTCTTTATTTGGTTGCAAGTTTGATTCTTATTCTTATTGATGGATTTTTTTACTGCCAATAATCACAGGTTTCAAAGGTAACGCGCAAGTTTTGATGAGCAATCACATTGGGTTGATTATTCCTAAAAGTAGGGAGTTCTCTGATTTTGCAGGTTAGGATTTATATGAGTTTCAGTATAATCTTCTAAGGTACCTTTTAATTTTAAATACAATTATTAGGTATTGATTTGATCTGATTTCTTTATTTGGTTCCAAGTTTGATTATTGTTTTTAGACTTTGATTTATTCATAGTCAATACTCCATAATTTTGGTTCACTAACATTTTCGGGACCAAGTTTTGAAGTTATAATATGGCTTCATGTTTGTGTTACAAAATAGTTACAGGCAGAATCAAGTCCATATCTTGATTCTTTCGTGCAAACATGGAAACACCAAAAAATAAACCAGTAAAAGATTTACCATCTATATCACGGCTACAAGCATCTCATAATATAGCTGTTCGTAAAGATAAAATCGCGTGGAAGAAAAATGGGTTGTAGTCTATAATTCATAGACATGGACAGGTTGTTGTTAAATCTGAAAGTAGAACTATTAATAAAGTAGTGACTGCCAAGACAAACAGAAAAAAAAAGAATAGAGCAAATAAGGCGCGCAAGGCAAACAACATCACCTTCATTGCCATACCAAGGTTAGTTAATTGCTTGATTCCTGATAAAACATTTCTTATCCATTTCATATTTGCTTATGATGATTTCATGTTTGGCAGACATTGAATATGTGGCAATTAGTGATCAACAATTATTAGGAGATCAGTCTGAGGAACAACGAGATGGATTGCAAGACTTTATAGCAGTCGAGCACAAAACAGGTAAGCATTGCATTATTCTGCCATTTTTGAACTTGAACATGCCATTATATTGCTTCTAAACTGTAATGCTTGTCTCCTTTAAGTTTTGCCCATATTTCTGTTTTACAAATTTAAAAATAAGGAAGTCTGATTTTGGTGCACCAACTCATGGATGCAAACATTTTGGTGCAATAGTTACAATACCAACACTGATTTATCTATGTTTTACGCATGGAACATTTATATTTTGAGTTTCTCCCAGAGTTCAGACTCTATGTCCTATGTAGATTTTGTAGTTCGGTGGTGAAGGCGGTGGACTGGGCAACTTAATCTTCTAAAAAATCAACCAATTCGGTGAGCACCCCAGGTTGCTTTAGTCAATGTCTCTTTGTGTAGAATAGTTGTTATATTGGTACTTGAGTCTGTAAATGCCTATGTAAACATTGAGCTCACTTTCATAAGCATTGCAGAACAGGCAAAAATACGCAACATTAGACACAAGCATCAACAAATGTGAAATTTGTAAAGCTTCCTTAATATTATTATTAGACACACAACACTCCATTTTAAGTATAAGTTTTTTACTTTGTTAGTTGTCGATGAATCTAATGTACAGTCTGATTAGTGCGGTACATACTGAAATTGTTTGAGTGAGATTATATGGTGCTGCTGACACTTAATATTGTTGTAGTGCTGGCTTTAACTGGATTGTGCTTCATGTCTTGGAGAGGTCAAGGAGGAGATGCTGGCGCTGGAGGTGCACTTACATTACTCCTTAACATATTATGTTCTTTGCTTTCATTAGATTTCATCACTTGGTTGAAGACTTTCTTGCGTCTCTCTTCGCAGGTACATACGTCTCTTCAGTCACTCTTTTTATTTTCTTCATCAAATAGTTTGGATTATATTTGAACGAAAAATTGGTTATAAATACTCATGTGTATTTATTGTTTTGCTAAAGCTTTGATATCACATTCAGTTGTGATTTTCAGAAAGTAAAGGAGCATGTACATTTAATGCCTTGGAAATCACCCTTACTATTTTTTTTATTCTTTCGGTTTAATTTGTGTTCTGATTTTGCCTGTTTTTATATAGCAAATGATTCTATATATGAAAAATATGGATGTGCTAGGCTTAGGGAGAATCGGATGTGCAGTGTTGAGGTATCAATGTATAAATTTGGTGCTTGCTTTTTCCCCGATAAACCAGTTTGTGCATTTGTCTGCTTTATGGGATTTGATATTTTTAATTTTCTATATTGGAACTGTAGATATTTCATTTTCTCATTTGTGTGTTACTTGCAGCTTGCAGATAGTCTTCAATTGATTGTTTTTAAACACTTGAGTAACTAGGATGCAGTCAGTGCTTCAGAAGATAGCATCGCTTATCGCCTGCCATTGAATGCCTTACACTCTTCTAAAGGAAAGGACTACATTGTTCTAAAAATTGTTATTTCTTTTTAGCTTTTTAGTTTTAGTACTTCTTGCCAAGTCCTTTACCTATGATTTTAGGTTCTTTAAGAGCAGCTGCAGCCATCACACTATAATCCTAAATAGCCAAACCCAAATTTGGGTTTACAGTTGGGTTTTAGTGTGAAAAACTACAACCGTCTCACTAAACCTATTCCCACAAACCATTTTATTTCGAATTCAAATTAACACGTGATTTTATTTCACGTTTTTGCACTAAACGTGATCAAATAACACGTTTTCTTAAACATTTTTTAGTTAGACGTGATATAATTTCACGTTTATTAGTTCAACGTGATATAATTTCACGTTTCTCGTTTACACACAGTTTCATTTCACGTTTCTTCTAAACGTGATTTTTAATCACGCCCCGCTATCTGCACACCAAACCTATTCACCACATTAAATTTGGTGTGAAAAGTTGGCTAATTTGGGTTTCCTGTTTTGGTGTTGTAATGATTGCCGATGGGCCATCCCAAATTTGGTGTTATAGCACCATGATTGCAATTGCTCTAAAGGGTTAAATATCAATGACAAAATTTATGTAACTGAGAAGATGAGTACTGCACTACTGATGAATATATAGATTAAAAAGAGTCACTGCAAATTCATCTTTCATAAACGTGCTCTGAAAATGATTAGAGCCATCAGGCAAATCGATCAAAATATATCAGTAATCAATGGGAACTGTTTACTAATTTCAATGAGCGTAACAACATGAAAATATGTCTCGCAAGTTGCAAATTAGATAGTTTTGTGGCTAAAGTTCAGGTTTATATTGTTTGAGCAATATCTTATTGAGGGGAGATTGTTTACGAGAATTAAAGACGAGTCTTCAAGTAGTTGTTAAGTTTATGTGACTCATAAAATAAGAAAGCATGTTGTTACGAACTAGAACTATTATTCCTTTGTTTCTATTTTTTTTTCAGCCTTTGATATTGTGTCTGTATCTTCTTACGAAAAATTTATGTATCAATTTTAATTTAGCATTGGATGTTTATGTAAGCTGAAAATTTCTAAATCTATGATCAGGTATACTGTCGGGAAACTTCATTACAAGACTTTGGTCGCTTTGCATTTTTTGTATGAACTTTCCAAGAGAAAATGTCAACTGACCTCCATACCAATCTTTAAATGGAAAGACTTTCTCATGGTTTTCAGGTTGGCTATCTCTCAAATTTGGTGGTTGCTCATTTGATCTAATTGTTCAATATCAATTATGTAGATTATAATATTAAACTTGCGATATATGTTACTCAGAAGGATCATTACACTCCTAGCAAACATGAGGATTTTCTTAAGATCTCTGTTGCAGATTATATAATGTCCATCGGTGGAAATAATGCTCTTAGGGAGCTTTCTGTAATGACATTATAATATCCGTGTATGCGATTCAAATGCTTTTGCATTTCATAGCTTGCATGCTTGTATTGCAGGACCACTATGATTCAAAGGTTTGGGTAACGTATATCAAGGCATATTGCACATTTAATAATTGAGGTCAGTAACAGTAAGCTAATTAGGCCGTTGAAATGTGGAGTCAATTTTCCCCATTGAGAGTTTTATATGTGGAAGTTTACATGATAACCATTGACTATGGTTGACTCCTTTGTTATAGGCTGCACATTATGGGCAAGCTTTGTTGTCAATCATTACCTCATGGCACTACTTGATGTTAGAGTAAAAGTGAAATGTCGTGTTTTAAGTCATCATGGCTGGCAATGCAGAGTTTTGAGTCTTGATTTTTTACCGCTGGCTTTTCGTTTACAATGTTTATACTATTCGCTTGCGAGCACTAACTCAATGTGTGGAATCAGCTTGGATAAGTTGCATGTTGTCAAAGAAGATGTGGATCCTACAGTTGGTGCAGGTCCACAAAGGTTATAGCTTAACTGATAAGATTGTCTTCAAATTTTATTTTATAAACTTTTAAGGAGCTTTACACTAGGTAACTTTGTCTTAGGGCTGTCAACGGATCGGTTATCACTGGAACCGGAACCGGAACCGATTATTTAAGTCGGTTCCGGTTCCTAACGGTTCCGGGTCTCGGTTCCATATTTTGTGATCCAGAACCGGAACCGATAAATTACTCGGTTCCGGTTCTCATCCTTCGATTTGTTTAGTTATAGGAAAAAATTGACATCCAAAAATCTCTGATACAGAATCTAATCTCATATACCTATAACACAAAATTACCCATGCAACATCACTTAATCTAGCAGCAGTAGAAAGAAGAAACTTCACTAATTTAGTACAGAGTCTACCGACCCAATTTCAGTCCATCTCAAGCAAATCCCTGATCACCATTTAGCGTTTACATAACCAATTTAAAAAAATATATACATAACCAATTTAAACAAACTTAAAATGCGGCCTAATTAAAATCCAAATGAACCTTGTAATCCCAAACAATTAAATGATTATGAAAGATGAATAGATCAAATTATAAAAGAATTACAAGGAATTACATTAAAAATAAATTAAAGAAGAAGAAGATGGATCTAATAACAAAAGATAGATCTGATTATTACAAAAGGTGCAAACAATTAAATGATTCTAAAATAAATTTAGATTCATATCTATAAATTACATTTAAATAATTGTTAACACATAAATCAAAAACACATCAGTATAGCTAACAAGTTCTATAGCTGAAACTTCACCAAATATCAGTAAGAACTTGAGATCTATAATGAATCTTAGCACTGTACGATTTAAATCTCAAAGAACTTTTCTTCTTTCATAGTTTTTTATAGCTTTAACTCACCTTTTTGATGTCTATAATCCTTGCTATAGTAAGTAACTAAAGGAAGAAAACTAAACGATCTATATCTCTACTAATTGTCCGTGAGAAAGATAGAGAAGAAAAAAAGAGAAGAAGAAATGAGATACTTGCGGAAAGTGATGTAATGTTATTAGGTTGAAGAATAAAATATCTATATAAATCTAACAATTTTTACAAAATTACCCCTAAAAACCTTGATATAATACGGAACCGATTAGGAACCGATTACCCGCGATACCCGACGGGTATTATCCGATTAGGAACCGATAATTTCGGGTCCTAACGGGTAATACCCGTCGGGTATTAAATGAGCTAATGGGTACCATACCTGGACTCGGAACCGGAACCGATAAGGTCGGGTCCGGTTCGGTTCCGGGTAAACGGGTACCCGTTGACAGCCCTACTTTGTCTCATAAGATGACTGCTTAAGAGTTATAACTAAGCTGGAGGTAGCTGCTCGGCTTGCGATCCCATACGCCTATAAATCATTTGTGCTTAAATGACATCATATTAAATTCCATTATATTAAATCCTGTTTAATTAGGAATTAATGCTTTGCTGTCTTAGCTCAAATGGTAGAGCACGTGGTATTCAACCATGTAGTTGTGGGTTCAATTCCCACAGATGGAGGTGTTATCTAAGTAGGCTAAAATCTTACATGCTTCTGATTGCAGTATTTTCCCATAACAAGAAAATTCCGAAAAAGATTTTAGAGACATCTATGCAGTAATGAGTTTTTTCAATGTTGGATTTTTTGTAGGTACATTATTTGTTTAGCATTTATTGATGCAAGTTTAATTAGTAAACCATTGAAAGAATTAACAAGTGACTCATTTGTTACCAAAAGCACAATTAAAACCAAATGTAAATTTTTTGAAAGACTATTGTAATGCAGTACTGTTATTTGTATTTGGATTTTTGGTAGATACATTATTTGTTAAAGTTTTATTGTGCGTGGTAGCCAATTAAAAAATAATAGACTCACATTGTAATATTAATAAATAGAAGCCGCCTAGACTAAAACGAATTGAACAATATTATATTACAAACTGGAAGGCTGACATAAGGAATGTGATCACACAAAATACATATTTGCAGTCATAGAAAGAAACCAACGACATTCTTCACATTAAATTATTTATAGAAAATATTTACAGAACGCAAATGGTGCTAAACCCAGTAGCCTTCGTCTACAATACGAGCACTTAATAATTTGATCATATGAACCTGTGCAACGCACGGGCTTACCACTAGTTAATGTGAATCAACAACTTAAACACTTAATAACATCCCTCAATCCACATTGAACGGGAGCGTTACCTCCTTTTCTATTGGTCGGGTGAAAAAAACTTCGAAAGTGATTGGCCGGACATTTTAGAATATTGGTTATGATTGGCTGGATATTTTTGGCCGTTGAAGTGTTATTGGATCTCTTAGATCAATGAATGTGAATCAATAGAATTCGCTCACCCACATAGGTAACTAAGGTATTGATCGTGATCGGTCGAAAAATTGATTTTATTTGTTATACTCTGTTTACGCATCATACACTAAAAGCTCTAAGTTGTAAAAGCTCCCACGTCGCGTGGTGACAATACCACAACTTTCTATTGGTCTAGAAAGGGAGTTTGGGAGGGAGGCATTATGGAGAGGACACTTGGCCTCTTCTGATTAGTTAAAAGACACTTACAATTTGTTTACATTTCTTTAAAATATCACCCACGTTGGTGATGTACACCTACTTTAGCTAACTAAGTTTTGAACCAATTAATATTTGCCAAGTGTTTTTTAAACCAACTCCGGTAATAAAAAACGTTACCTACTTTAAACCTAGCCCCTGTTTTGGTCTTTTCGCTCGCCCGCCTGAACCTGTTTCCGTCTTTCCACGGTAAATTAGAATTTCATCGTGCCATATAAAAGAGAAATCTCTTTCTCTTCCCCTCTAAACAGAAACGGAAGCTAGGATTCTTATCCCCGCAATTCTTTTGTTTCTTTAGAATCAGCAGCAGGCCTTGATGCTCAAAGTTCATGTGTACATTGCAGTTTTCTGGATTATATTCCATTGACATGGTTTTACATGGTTCTTTCTGTTTATCTACTTTAGTCTGAAAGTCACCGAGTATTCTCAAGAAACTATCCTTGATCAAGTGGTAACCTTAGTTTTGTCTCTTAATTGCTTGATTTCCTCATTGAATAACGCTATTCTACCCTTCTCTCATTGTTTTTTGTTATTAGCTGTTTGATTGTGAGGAATTGAATGAGAACCCAATTTCTACCCTTTTATCGTCGTCAGGTCACTCACGAATCCTCGATGATTTCACAGTTTATCTTTCTCGAGGTAATTTATGATTTAAAAACATTCCTAGCTGGGGCTGCTCCAATTATTTGGATCTTATTGGAGATGGTTCTAAGTATCGTGTTATTTATTTTTGAGTTTCAGTCTGATGTTGCAGCTGCCATTGTTTCAAGGTACTGTTGCCAAGGATCAAGGCATAGAGATGGCTAGATTTTGATTACCTCTGTGTGTATAAATCTAATTGCAGGGAAGTAGAGGTGTATTCAGATAATCTAATAGAATTCATTATAATAAACAGAAATCACTACCACAACGTGTTTGATAAAACGCTACAAAAAAGCTGCAAAACTGGGCTGAGATTGTTGAGATTGTGCTGCCCATTCTGGTGGATTCAAATTGATGTTATTTATGGGAATCATCAATATTCAATGAAAATACAGGTATCAGTTAGATTGGATTGTCGGCAGCGGGATGGAAGTGATTTGGTGTAAGCCATTTGTGATTGTAAGCAATATGAGCTGGACAGTTGTAACTGATTGTATTTTGGCAGCAAGGAAATCTTGAAGTTGCTGCCAAGGGTCGGGAATGGTAACTCTGGTAAGGTTTGCTGATGGTTAGCCATGGAGAGGTGCTTTGGCGCAAGCTGCCATGTTTTGCAAGTGATTTGACTGCAACCTGCCATGGTGGCTGAGCTGTTGCTGGCTGACCTACAGTGAAACTAAGTAATACAGGCGCCAATGGGTGCTTGCTTGATTGACTAGGACATGGTAGCATTAATGTTCCTTTGAAGTACCTGTTCTCAAGCTTAGGTGGGTAGTTTTTATTTACTTGATGTGATGTTCTTATTATTGATTGATTTTAAGGTGGTCGAAATTAAAGGGCGAGTTGAAATTCGTAATTCATACCCTCAACAAAGAGGAGTTGTTGAACTGATACACCACAACCTTATTACATTAGGTATTCTATTTTTTTCTTTCCCTTTTGGATTAATATGGTCGCATTTTTTTCTTTCTTTTGCACGGAAATGATAATGAACCTCTAATGGCCTCACTTTTCTCTCTTTTCTTTTGCAGGGAAAAATCATAGCAAAGCTCTAATTGGCAATATGGACACAATGTTTCATCTCAATGAACTCGCACTGCCTCACAGCCAATTTTTGTATGTACAAGGTTCTTCTCGGTATTAATACCGTTGGATTCATTTTTTCTTTCGTATTATTGGCTTAATGATTTATGCTGCTAATTAACCACGCTGAGAAACACCATAATCTCTTAGGGTGAAAATGAGGTGAGGGTGTTGCACTGTGTAAAAGTGGTAATATGTATGTTTGGAGGGGTTGTAACTTGACGTTTTTAATGTATATTACTTGGATTACAGGTAGCTTAAGGAATCAGTAAAGATCTGTAGGCTGTAGCTATATGCTCAGCAGTATTTCATTGACGTGAGTTGTTTTTCTTATAGGTTAGCGAGTTATTTATGGCTTAATTTGTCCAGAAAGACTCTTCTGTTAAGCTAATCAGCTCTTCGATTCGTCACAATTAAAACAAGGTTTTAGCATAGAGGATCTATAGGTAGTCTATAGGTGGTTTTCTTTTGTAGAGTAGTAAGACTAAATATCTGCATTTGTACCAGCATCTGAAGTGTAGGAAAGTATTTGGTTAGCCCATTGCAAGTATTTTAAATATTAGACTCTAGGCTTCGGTTCAAATTGTTACATGAAAAATATACATGTACATGTCACTGGCTTATACCAACATGGGTGTCAAGAAGACATGGTATACTGTGGCGTGTTTGATGAGCATGGTCTCTATGGGCTTCTGTAACAAGACATGTCAGGAAATTGAGATTGATGTTTTGTCATTGTGGTGAGTATCCTAAATTACCCCTTTACTTAGATTAGCCGTCTAAAATTCCAGTAGTTCAACATGTGCGAGAAGCCGAGGAACTATGTTGTTATTTTTTTCTTTGTTTCAGTAATAAAAATATCTGTTGCTGAAGTGTGGCTACTTATTTGGATATGACAGGGGTCCAAATTGTTATTGTTCTTGGCTATACAGGGTCCCTTGATGGGTTTGATCAACTCTCAGGAGCTCTTCACTCTATTTGCCAAAACTGAAAGGCTGCTCATGACTAATTAGTCTGTATGGATGACTGCGTATGTGCTATGGGTAAGATACATGTAAACTCCCTACTTGCTACTTATGCCTATGAATCACATGCGCATAAGTGTCATTATATTTAAATCTCACTTATATTAGGAAATGGTACTTGCTGTCTTAGCTCAAATGGCAGAGCACATGGTTCTCAAACCATGAAGTTGTTGATTCAACTCCAACAGATGGCATACACAATTATTTGAGCAGGCTAAAACTTTGCATGTTGAATAATGGAAAGAACCTCCATTGTGATTAGAGATACAAAGTAGTTTAGAGAGTAGTTTAGAGGGAGTATTAGATTGTCACCATTGGTTAATTTTGGTTACTCCTGCATCAGGTAGTTACTGGGTTCCATTGAAGATGCGGTGTACATGTAGGTAGTTCAAATATTTTTTTTGATGTTGAATGGGGAAGGTAAGTATACACATGGGGGG
>JAJJMA010132268.1:0-16533 GCA_023529015.1 Papaver nudicaule
AATATTCACTCACATGACTAAGGATTTATTATTATTATTCAATAATGGTGGGACAAGGTTTCGTATGTAACCGTGTTTTTGGGCATACCCAAAAATTCATTTGCCTCCCAGCAAGAAGACAAAAAAGCAGAAGTTACCTAGCTACCCTTTACCTTTTAATTACTAATCTGCCACCCTACTAATCTAAACACCTAACCCTATACTTTAAGTTTTCGGTTCTCTTTTCTTCTTCTGCCGCAACTTCTCTTTTCTTCTTCTTCGTTTTCTTTCTTCTTCTTCTCTTCCTCTTCAGTTGTACCACCACCACCACAAACTCGACCTAAAGCTTCACCACCACCATCACCATCAAAGGTTTGTTTTATCAGTTGGGGGATAAATCAAGTTGGGGGATAAATCAACATGAAGAACTTAGGGTTTTGTTGAATAAATCAAATAGAGTTGGGGGATAAATCAGCAGCAATTTGATAGTTTTGATAGCTTACAACTTATTTTACCACCTTCTATAAAACCCTAGATTTATTTGTGTCTAAGTAATTGATTTCGATTTTAGGGTTCTTGTTAAATTTGAGTTTCGATTTTGATTCTGATTTTAGGATTTCTGATTTGATTATGATTTAAGGGTTTCCAATTGATTTTGATTTTAGGGTTCTTGTTAAATTTGGATTTGGATTTAGATTTTGATTTTAGGGTTCTCTTTATATCAGGATTTTGGATTTAGGGTTTTTAGATGTGAATAAAACTGAACTAGATGTGAGCAATCCAATTTGATTTAGGGTTTTCAGGGCTTTATCTGAATTTTTTTTTTTTTTTTGTGTGTGTTTGAATGCTGCTGAAATTCAAGGGTCTGTGAATTGATAATCATGCTAAAATTCAATTGATAATCCTGCTAAAATTCCTTATGGTTGTAATCTGTTTGTTAAATTGCCTGATACGGTGGTTTGTTAATGCCTAAGTGGTCTTTCATTGATGAAGAACGGTTGCTAGTCTATGTATTCATGAAGTTTGGAAACTTAGATATGTTTTATGTTTGTAAGTACATGTACCAATGCTTTAGATGGGTTTGTCTGCTATGTGCATGAATATGGGTTTCTCTTGAAACATGATAATATTGCAGGAGCGGTATTCATGTTTGTTAAAAGGTCATATTTCCTTTCGGTATCCTTTGGTTCTTGGACCATTATATTATTGTTCTTGAATCGATGGTAAATGTCATCTTTTCTTTAGATTATGTTTCCTATCCTTAGTTGAGAGCCTGATGTAAACACTTTCTGTTGGCAAGTACTACAAGCCTCGGATCCTGCAAGATTCCAGATCTTTATGCAAGCGCTCCACTTTCCTCATCAGGCCTTGGCTAGTAGTTTAGCATGCTAGTGTGTTATGAACTGTATTCAGACTCAATGATGAACTTGATTATATGGTGTGAATGAATGATAAGTTGCATTTACAGAAAGCTACCGCCAAAAGACAAAATTTTCCATTGTGATTTGTGGTTTGATGGATTCCTGTGCAGGTAATTGGAGGCTACAAGTGTATGTAACTGGGTAATGGTAGCTTGTTTGTAATCTTGGGGTGTAAGAATGATAACTTGTATTTAAATTATATGAATGAAAGTAGTGTAAATGTTCAATTTCGGCTTTGATATTTTAGCCACACGAATGAGCCGAAACAGGTTCGGCGTAAATTAAAAAAAAATGAATGAGCCGAAACAGGTTCGGCTTATATGAAAAATATTATGGGTGAGCCGAAACTCAGTTTCTGTATTTCGGTTTATATGAAAAATATACAAGTGAGCCGAAACAGTTTCGGCTCATAAGAAGAAAATAAATGAGTGAGCCGAAACAGTTTCGGCTCATAAGAAGAAAAAATTGAGTGAGTCGAAACAATCTGGCTCATAAAAAACATATACTAGTAGTTTCGGCTCATAAAAAAAGTATACGGGTGAGCCGAAACAGTGTTCTTCATACTGGTAAATAAAAACTTTTTTTTTCTTTGGTTAAAACAGACGTTAAAACTACCTATTAACACTAATAATTAACTTTAACACTAATCATTACTCCTAATCATATTATTAATATTAATCAAAAAATTAAGTACTAATCGTTTGGGGTAGATTAGTATTTAAAAAAATATTTTTTACTAAGGGATAGCCAGATTATACCCGGGTGACCCTATTTTGGAAATGTGGGGAGGCAAATGAATTTTTGGGTATGCCCAAAAACACGGTTCTTCGTATGATTTTATATGTTTGATGATAGGGCTAGCCAAAATATGTTTGCCCAAATCTTCACATCATCAGTCAACGATGCGTGTCTAATTCGAAAACCAAACTTATCCAGGCTAGCTGTAAAATTTCCTTGGATTCAACCGACGGGCGTTGCTTGCTAAGGAAGAAGACAATACATATGTGCATGCCTATATACAACAATCGGTATGAACTAGGATGACGAATCAGCAAATAAACCTAGGTACCAACGGTTTGTATTCTTCAAATGACCCAACTGAATAGTTTAAGCCTTTCATTCATTTAATCAACTCCTTCCTCTACCCTCAAATAGAGCGGTTTTTTCTTTTTCTTATGGAACTGAATTCTGGTACAGTAGAATACACTACAACTTTGAAGGTTTCTTTAGGTAAAGCTAGACACAGATCGAATGCAGTACTCAAAAAAGGTGAAGTATATGTTATACTGTGTGTAATATTTGGGAAAGATTTTGAAAAGAAAGACAGAATATAAGAAACAAAAACGTACACTACCCTTCTAAATTAAGCCAAATCCAAAATAACCCCAAAAATTCCTGGTTGTCAATCTTGGCTTTATTATGTTCTTTTTTTTCTTTTCTTTTTTTATCTTCTGTTTTTTTTTTTTTTGAGGGAGAAAGGCTAAAATTTTATTGATAAAAAGAAAAAAGAAAACAGATTGAGAGACGCCTAGGCGATACATAGGCAGGGTGAAAACCAACTCCACTAAACAAATAGAAAAACAACAAGCCTGGCCAGAATCAAGAGCAACATCCACCAAGAACACCAAAGAAGGCTACAACCTAAACACAACAACATATCAAACCAAGTAATAAACACACAGCAAGAGGCATTATAGTTTTCTAATTTGGTTTCTTTGACCCCTTCCGAGACTTTCCGTCCCTTTGCAATCCTTTATTCCCGGTTGCGCATCCCATTTCAATCTTCGCATTTCCCTTTCTTGCCTCTTGATGATCTTTTCCTCCACAGACAAATGAGCGTAGTCCCTTTCAAATTCTCCATCCTCTTTTTTTCTATTAATGGGAAATCTACTTTCTACTTTAAAATTACTAAATACCATGAAAGGATTCTTCTTAGGAGACACCATGAGTTGATTATCCTTCTTAGAGGAGGAGATCTTCTTCTTCCCTTTTGCAGCAATCCATTGTTCCTCATTCTCTTCATTGTTTTGTGCCTTGTTCCCATTATCAGAGCCCAAATCAACTACATTAACTGGGATCCATACTCCTGTTCCAGTTGAGCGAGAGCTATTTTCATTTGGTTCCACATCAATGGAACCTACAGCCTTTTTCCCTATGATATCAGGTTTCTCTTTAGCTGAAACCACATTAGTTGCCTTGGTATTAGTGCTGCTAACATCAATGACTGCACCATTTTTGTTCCTAGCACTAGAGATGACATCGTCACCACTCTGCCCTTTTTCTGCCATATCCTTAGCTTCTATAGCACAAGTCATAGACCCTGCATTTGAATTTTCTACCAATATCTCTACATTACCTGCACTAACATCCTGTAAAGTTAAATTGTATGTCTTACCTCTATCCTTTAAGGTATCCCCAACATCACTACCACCTGACAAATGACTGGTCTCAATACCAGTAGCCCCTAATTGAACAGTGGCAGGGATTTTCTCCACGCCCATGGAAAGCGTATGATCTACCTTCTACACACCATTTTCTTCATAAGAATGAGCAGGAATTATCACTTTCTTACGAGTCCATCTCGTCTTCTTCTTCCTTGATCAAGATTTAGCCAAATGCCATACATGTTTCACATTTAGGAGGTTTCCATGGGTATTCCACCGGGAGATCAAAAGCAAATTTTCAATCAACAATGGACTGCTCTCTGGATATGAAAAATCTATATCTACTTCAATGCAAATCCTAGCATATGCCAATCTAGATTTCTTGATAGTGCATTCGTCGGCTAGTAGCCGAGATAACTTGAGATTAGACTTAACCCGTCATTGTTCCACATATGCAGTGGAACCCCAAAAATTAGAACCCAAATAGGAACTGATTTGATATCCGCTATAGTTTTCTCAATCAAGTGAGACCAAGGTCTTAGTGTAAACAAACTACTGGCTATATAAAATGAGCCAATTTCCAGGACTTGTTTGCGATCATCGGCATCAGCAAATTCAAAGATAAAAGCACATTCACCATGAAGTTTAATGCTTACCTCCTTCTTGAGTTTCCATAGTTGCTTCACAGCAATTTGAACTGCAGAGAATGATAACCGTTTACCGACGGCAAACCCCACAACCAAATCTTCACAACTCTTACTGCCAACTTTGAAATTTTCAGTTTGAGCAGCTACAACCTTCTTCCCGTTCACTTCAACTGCTGGTGTAAATTTCATCGAAATTTGAGGGGTAACTGGTATAGGTTTGGGGAAAATAGCCCTCCAATCTTGATTAAATTTGCTTCCGCCAGATCCATTTACAGTAGAGTTTATCTCCACATTCTTACCAGACCCCAAATCCTTACTCACCGAAACACTGATATCCAATTGAGAAGGAGAACCATTTCTAGGGTTTACCAAACCACCTCCATTAGCACCATAAGATTCAACCAACGATGGAAAATCAACCGACCCCAAGATTGTGTTTCCTTCAATTGACCCATCCCCCGAAAATCAGTAAAAGAAACCCCATCCATTGCCGGCAGCGACGAGAAGAGAAAAACCTCAAGAAAACCCCCAAAGAACCATAGAAAAAACAACCTAATAACTCACAAACAAAGCTACCTCAAATTAAAGAGGACTCGAAGAAGGATCTAATACAAGAAAAATCAAGAGATTTGGTTGAGAGATTAGAGAGTAATCAAAGAAATTTGAATTCTAGGGTTGGGTTTCCATATTCGCACATTTTCTCTCGCTCTACTTTTTCTCTCTCTCTTTCCTGATGGGGAGGAGCGATGGTAAACATCCAAACAAAACCGGTAACCAAGGTGATGAGTAAAGGTATATTTTATCTTTTGTTTATTACTAGCTTCTTTAATTTGTGGTGGACAAACCTAAGTATATATAAACATATTCTTAATGGATGTGTTCGAGATTTAACCCAGTAAATTATCATAATCAAGCCGTAAAAATCATGTGACAGGCGAGGCGATAGGATGCTCCATACAGACGAAGAACAACATTTCATGATTAAGACTAATTGCCTGTTGCCATGGAATTTTGCGACTGGATTATGATATTTTACTAGCATTTTTCTACTGATGATACTAGTACTAGATGCCAGTAAACCTTCTAGCACTATGGCAAGAAGCAACATTGTTACTTACTACTAATTAATAAGATGGGTTCATTTTGACTTTGATTTTTTTTTAAATGCCAATAAACGTTCAATTCGCAACAAAGTTCGATTTATCTAGTGCCTCATAAATCCCACCCATGCATGAGGAAATGTCAATTTTCAAATTTCAATGGGTAAAAGCCAAATGTGTCCTTATATGAAGAGTATTTGTGCTTGGAAACTTTCCTTTCCTTCCTTCCTAGCTCCTTGGTATACTTAACTGAGTTAGTTCTTCTCTTAGTTTCACACCATATATATATCACTTATACAACACAGTGATCTCAAATTTACGTACAAACCACGTCGATCGATATTATCGGTGTTTATTTGATTTTCTTTGATTCGCTTAGTTTTCCTCTACCTCGACGAGATCAAATTTTTGATTGGTAGGTTGTTGACCACTGCACCACTTGTTGTTTGGTTAAAGGAGAGAGGAGAGAGAATTCGACCGGAGTAAGTATTCCGCTGGATGTCAGGGATAGGAAACCGTTTCAAGTTGAATGGAAATCATTCGAGATTAGCAAAATCAAATTGGGCAACATAGATGGACTGAGATTAGAAGAGAAAGGCAGGGGAAACAGAAGTTTGTGGGTGCTGATGTCGAAGGAAATCGGAATCTGGATGAAAGGGGTAATGGACAAAATTGTGGATAACAGAAGAAAGAAAGAGGAGTGCAGATGGAGTATCAGAGAAGGAGATTTTTTCTTCCACTTAAAACTCAAGTCAAATCAGAATGGTGAATTTTTGCAAATCAAAAGATTTGATCGTAGTAAGAGAAGGAATAATTTGGTCTGTATACCTAAAGGGGAAAATAGTCTAGGTTGGTGAAATCTCGGGATGTGTATGGAATCAATTATTGGCAATGAAGTACATCATCATCAGCAAAAAACCCTAAATGAGAGTGATTTTCCCAAGAATCTCCCAATCATTAGCTCAGCAAAAGATAGGACAATACGATTATCTGTCGCTAACAAGGGGAATCTCTCATGGGGAAGAGTGGCAAAAGCAATAGCATTGAAGTTGAGATGGCTTCTCTCCTAATAATGACGAAGAATGGGCTCGGACGTGGAAACCTCTATGTTGGACGGAATCCGGTACTGAAATTAAAGTGAGAAGATGGGATGGTGCTAATGAATATACCCCATTGGAGGCTGTGACGAGCTGTAAGAAGTGGGTGAAAATCAAAGGGCTTCCTTTATGCCATTGGTCTAAGAACAATTTCCAGATTATAGGAGCTCAGTTGGGTGGTTTGGTTGAAATCTCTAAGGAAACGGCTCATCGAGTGCCTGACAACTGCAGAATTGCAATCAAAGGTGATGTATTCAAAATCCCCCTTGTCATGGAAGTGAAAATCGACGGAAAAAATCTAATTATTTCGCTTGAGTGGGATCAGTTTTTCTCGTCGGGAAAGTCGCCGGAGTTATCGGTTTACAGGAGGTGGATGGAGATTCTGGATGGTGGGGTCAATCTGGCCGTTACGTCCGCAACACAGCCTGGTACTCTGCAAAACAGCTGTCTCACTGCAAATTTGAATTCAAATTTGAATTACACGGCAGCAGTCGCACGTTAGGGGCCAAGTTCTCTCGTGCACAATAAGGGCGTGCACTGTAGATGGGGCGGACATATCATATGTGAAAGAGAATGGCATGGGCCAGAAGGCTATGGGCTTACACACTATTCATGAACTATGGGGTAAATGGAGGAAGGAGAAATCCAAAATTCCTGAAGCTAGCTTACATATTTCTACTGAAACTACTAGTTCATTGGGAGTAGAAGATGAAGTGATTGCGGCAGAGACTGTAAGTGTCACCCCTCTTCAAGTGATAGAAGTGACAAATTCAGGTATCCCTGTTCTTCCAATGGTTTCTTTCGTTGAAGTAGCTAGCAGCAGCAAATGACCAAATTCTTCTTGCTATCATCACTCTACTATTAACCTGAATGCGGCAATTCAGAGAATTGATGCCATTTCTAATACAGTAGAATTATTAATGGAGGCTTGCAATGATTTGGGAGCTCAGCATATTGGGAAGGAGGTTCATGCTCAAAGGATCTTTGCAGAAATTATAGAAAGACATGAATCTAACTTGAAGGAGAGCAATAAGAAAGAAGAACTCATTCTGAATGAGGCAAGGGCAATGATTGGTTGTAATGCATGTTAAAATCATAACATGGAATGCAAGGGGGTTAAATGGCATTGACAATATAGATAATGTAAAGGAAATGGTACAAAAGTTTAAACCTACAGCCATTGTTATACAAGAAACTAAGATGATGGTTATCACCAGCTGGCTAGTGAAATCCTTGTGGGGTAATGACAGGTGCAAGTGGAGTTATATCCCATCTAAAGGCTTAAAGAGAGGCTTGCTTACAATTTGGGATGATGATTTCATGGAATACATAGAGGAAGAAAGGTCAGCAAACACTCTAAATCACAAGTTCAAAGTTAAGAACAATGAATTTGTATGGACTCTTTCCAATATCTACTCTCCATGTGATGATAATGAAAGGTTTGAGTTCTGGGAGGAATTAGAAAATCACAGGTTGGTGCTCAGAAGCTTGGGTGATAGCTGGGGACTTCAATGCTGTGAGAAGAGGATGGGAGAGGAACAAAGCTGGTGGTTCCAAGTTAGGAAAGAAGCTCTTCAATGAGTTCATGTTGGAACATGACATCATTGATTTACCAGCTGGTGGTGGGTTATATACATGGACCAACATGCAGGAGGACCCAATTTTGTGCAGGCTAGATAGGATTTTGGTTTCTCCAGCTTTTGAAGCTAAATTTCCTGGTGTGGCCCAAAATGTGCTCTCTAGGAACTCATCTGACCATTCACCTGTTATGCTTACTAGAGACTTGATTGTTAAGCAATTTATTCGAGCTACTGGTTTCTTCACAAGGATTTCTTGAGCAAACTAGCCGAATGGTGGCCTGCAATGAAATATAATGGGACTCCAAGCTTTGTTTTCTCCAAGAAGCTGCAGAACCTAAAACATTTCATTAAAAGGTGGGTCAAGGAAACATATGGGCATGTGGCAAAAAAGAAAGAAGAAATGATAACTTGCATTGATAATTTGAACAAGAAGGAAGAAGGAGATGGGCAATTATCCACTGAAGATTTCATTGAGAGGGTTGAGAAGAAAAGACAACTCAAGAGATTGAGGATTGATAAGCACATGAAATGGGCAGTCAGAGAAAAATGCAAACATCTTAAAGAGGGTGATACAAATACTAAATACCTGCATTAGCTGGTCAATGGAAAAAAAGAGAAGAAATACAGTGCACAAATTAGTCATTAATGGGGAGGACAACTTCAATCAAGAAGATATTCAAAATGAATTCACTTCACACTTTTCCAAGCTGTTTCAAGAGGAGCATCCATGGAGACCTCAGCTGCAGGATGATATGTTTGCAAAAATTACTAGTGAAGAAAGTGTGTGGATGGAAAGAGAGACTACATCGGATGAAGTTTGGAGTACCATCAAGGGATGTGGGAGAAACAAATAACCTGGCCCTGATGGATTCCCCATGGAGTTCTACAAAACTGCATGGCCTGTAATAAAAGAAGATCTTATGGCAGTAGTGACTGAATTCTTTGAAGAGGAAAAACTTAACTGGAGAATCAACTGCTCATTCATCAGTTTGATACCAAAAAGAGAAGAGGCTAACACCCCCAAACAGTTCAGGCCTATAAGCCTTATGAGTAGTGTTTATAAGATAGTGTCTAAGCTACTTGCAACAAGACTCAAAACTGTTTTGCCAATATTGATATCTGAGCATCAGGGTGCCTTTGTCAAAGGCAAACAGATTCATAATGGCATATTGGTTGCAGGTGAATTGCTAGATGCAAGGATGAAATCTAACATTCCTAGCATTCTTTGCAAGCTTGACATACAGAAAGTTTTTGACAATATCAGCTGGCATTGTGTGGATAGTGTCCTTGCAGCTGCTGGTTTTGGCCACAAATGGAGGAGCTGGATCTACTGGTGCATGTCCTCTGCCCAATCATTAGTTCTTGTTAATGGTGGAGCTTCAGACAAATCCAGGCATCAAAAAGGGCTTAGACAAGGTGACTCCTTGTCTCCATTTCTCTTCATTTTGGTGGATGAGATTCTCACTAAATTACTAAAGAGGGCTGAGGAGCTGCATATGATCACTGGTTTTCATATAAATTCAGCTATAAAGGTTACTCATCTGTAATTTGCAGATGATACCTTGATATTCTTAGATGCTAGAGAAGATGAAGTGGAGAATCTTATGATTGTATTAAGGGTATATGAGGCCATCATTTGATTAAGGGTAAACCTAGAGAAAAGCTCAATCATAAGCATTGGTGCAGACAATATCATCAATGAGCTTGCTACCATCCTCAACTGCAGCATTGAAACATTACCCTTCAAATATCTAGGAATGCCCTTAGGCAGCACACCAAATATAGAGGATAAAATACCTTTGGACACGTGCCAGAATCAGGAGAAAGGATCAAAGAAGGAAGAGCAACAGCGAGTAGGGAATCAAACTCGAGAAGATCTCGTACGCCAGTGAGTTGTCACGATCGAATATCTGGGAAGGCGTGCTCTAGATGGGTAACAGCTAGAAAGGTATCATAAGGAAAAGGCTCGACAAAGAAGGCTCGAAGTTGTCAAGTTGATAGTTCGAGGAGAAGGATGCGAGGACACTGAAGTTAACTTCGGGATAGCACCCCGAAGGCACTGACTTACTCGACAGATTATGACATCCCCACGATTGAGTAGTTTGTCTTATTAGCTGTAATCCACTCTTAGCTCGGCCTATATAAGGCGAGCTCGAGGTCCATTGTAAGAGTGGGAATTTTGGTGTAACCTTAAGGTGTGTGAGAGAGATTGTGTTAGTATCTCCTCAGGCCTCTAAGCATCATTTCTATGTACTGATATCCAAAGAAATCTAAGTTCCAGTTATACTTTATTGGTTATCATACACTAGTGGAAATTGGCCTCTTTTCGACCCTTAGAAACGACCCCAATTAGTAGTTGCAAGACTTAGTACCCCAAATGGGGGTCGTAACTTTGGAAACAAATCAAAAATTTAATCAAAAAATCAACGACCCCTGATGGGGGCTGAATCCGTGAATTTTGAATTTACGGATTAGCCCTTTTAGAAACAACCCGCACTGCGACCCTCCTCCATGGTTTTACCGGTGGTTACAATTTTATTAAACCCCCTTTCCATTAAAGATGAACGGCTGAGATTTCTTTGAATTCTTATCTCTTCCTACATCTTATCCCTTCTCTTCTTCTTCTTCGGAAAAAAAAAATCTTCTCTTAGATCTAACCGGAGCACCACTTCTCTCCATCTCTCAAACCCTATCTTCACAACTAGTTTGCTGCTAAAACTCCCGGTCGGATTCCCTCTCTCTAGGTTCTCAATCTCTCTCTCTCGCTCGCTCGCTCATATACAAATTCCCTGGTTTTCAATTCATTTTATTCGATTGATTATGTGTTTGTTTTGATTGGAAGCTGACGAACTAAGATCTAGTTCCCAAATGTTACCCTAATCACTCGATTTATCAAGCTGTGAATCTCTGAAATATAGGGCAAAAACTTCTGCAATCTTGCAATACCATCCAATCAAAGGTACTCTCTCTCTCTCCCCCCCACTCCTTAATCCCAAACTTTAACTGAGATTGAGATGACGCTGCTTAATTAGAGATATGGGTTTTGAAGCAGTTATGCAAATGAATTGATATTGAGGAAGAAAGTTTCTTATAATTGTTTGTTTTGTTTTTTTTTTATCGAATTAGGTTATTTTGTTAGGGTTTTTTTAGGTACGTTAGGAGTATATATATTCCATTTAGTCCAAATCGAGATACAGAAATTGAGTCTATGGACTCTAGAACTTGAGTCTACGGAAAGATATATACTGGGGTTTGATTGAACATTTTAGATAATTTATAGTTTCCACAAAGAGCAGGAAGGTTTGAATTTTTTTTACAAATAGTGGATTGTAGATTAAATTTTTTTTTTACAAATAGTGGATTGTAGAAATTTTGTGTGCTTAGTGCCTTAGTGGATAATATCGTAGTAATAACTTTTACATCTATCAATTAGTCGACTTTCAAACTTCCTTAAAAATCCCATACATTTGAACTGAATTGAGTCTTGACTGAGTTGGCTACATTCCATCTTAAGTCCATATTTTGATATGATTTTATGTATGTTTTATCAGTCAACAATCAACAGCTTTTACTTGTTGTTGTATGTCCTGAATTTCTATTGATCGGGAGTAAACAAACCATTTTATCTCTGCAGGAACTTCTTGACTGGAATCACCGGTACAATGAAAAGTTTGGGTTTGTTTTCCTTATATGTGCCTCTGGAAGGAGTACTCCTGAAATACTTGTTGAATTGAAGGTAAATCAATGTGGATTGCTTTAAGTGAGACACTCATTCGAATAGAAACATTCGAATAGAAACCAACAGTTAACACAAGTAAGATTAGCATTGAAGGATTGTTGCATCTTAGATCTGAAACCGAAGCACATTGCTTACGATAGCATCATTGTCTTAAGTAATTTTTTTCTGTTTGTTTTCTTACAGACGCGTTATACAAATAGGTCCATAGTTGAATTTGAGGTTGCCGCAAAGGACCAAATGAAGATAACTGAGTTACGTCTTGAGAAACTTTATGCAGCTAAAGCCGATGTGACCTCGCAAGCATTAGCCAAATTCCAATCAATCTTAAGACAAAAGCTGAAGGTAACTTATCTAATGTTAAAGATTATCTTATCATCCCTCGTAAAAGCATATGTCGTCTAGTTAGTACATAACATATACCTTGTCATATTGGTTTATTTAAAAGATGTCATGCTTGGTTTTTGGACCACTACTAACTCATTTTGTGTGGTTATTCTTTACGTGGTGTCAGTACAATTCTTTGAGGTTGGCGTCAAATCTAAATCTGCAATGACAAATCCAAGGCAATTTCCAACAAGTTAAAGCTCTATTTCAATTGTATTGCCAATGTCTTGGGTGAGTCAAGTAGTTCACTTACTTGTTTAGTTAAAGTTCAACTAGCAGGAAATATGTTTTGGTGTGTGATCAAAGTTTGTCCAGTGTCAATTAGCTAGGGTTTGAGTCCTGTGTGTAAATCAAGTCCAATGTTTTCATCTTTAACAGTTACCTTGCTTTAGCTTAGTCTATCGATTCAAGTTAACGAACAAGGTCTTTTGATAGATATTCTTGTGATAACTGCATTTGATCTTGGATTTAAGCTTGTTTGCTTTCATTTAACTTTCGGATTGGTTTTGCTGGCGCTTTTTTTTTTTGTTTTTTGGCAGTGGATTCTCCAGACTTCTTTTATTTTTCCCTAGCTTCTACGTGTGTATCACCAGAATATTATGGAATTCTAGAAATAGATCATGTGCATTGGATTAATTTTCCACTATCCTTTTTCACCTAAAACTGCACATACTCATGAATGCGATCAACAGAACACTGTCAGAATTTTCTTGCCAGTACCAGTTGTGTGGCTGCAGAATTTTGATCTCACTTAGCTGTACAACTCTCTTTCATAAATTCTTCACCAACCAAAAAAAATGCAAGAAGAACCAAGCACAAACAGGGAGTATTAGAATAGGCTAGGTTAATACATTGGATAACCTATCTTTGTAGATGTGCATGTGGAGATATCATAAGCATGTTTTTTTGCTTCTGAAAGTCTCATGCTTGATTGTATCTTTTATTTTAATTCGTAACTTGTGTCATGTTGCAGAGAATCCTACTAATTTATTTATTAGTTATCTACCTGCAGGCAAGTTTCAGGGTTCAGGAAAGACTGTGAATATGTGAGTGTTTATATAAGCTTTTTTTAAGAGCAAGCATTCTCTGATTGTTTTCTATTGCCCCAGTATTCGAGGAACTGAACAAGGTAGCGAACACTTCTGATGTTCATAAGTTGTTGAATTTTCAGAAATTTTGTTATTTAAGGACCTTTTTCTTATCAGTAGTATCAAATGTTATCCATAACGTAAACATGTCTTCCTTGTTCCCTATCCGTGTTATCTTCTTCACTGTCATCTTCTTCTCATTATCTTTTGTTGCTGAGTCTGCTGTACCTTCTGCAAACACCTCAAATTTACAAATATTTGAGATTTTGGCAATTATGTTGTTGAATATAAAGCTTATTACTGTGCTCTCCCTTTGTTCAACTCTCCTTTCCGACTGTTTATATAACACCACTCGTAACGCCGGACCGTTGCTTTGAGACTGGATTTGGTACAGTCCGATTATGTTTTGAGATGGGTTTGGGATCCCAACCGTGGGAATCCAGTTCGTGAAAATGATACCTTGACTTTCATTCGGTTTTGACGATCTGTCAAGAACTTGCTTCAGCTGCCCTCCAACATGTCAAAATCGTGCAAGGCAGAATGGGTTAAAACGGCATAATTGGATTACAGGTTGATCCGTCTAAGAAATCTTCAGGTCAAGGGTTACAGGTTGGGGAGTAAGGCCTTTGTGTTGGTATTATGGATCATTTTTGGTATTCAAAACCAACACTTTGGATTTAATTTCCTGCAGATTCTTTCGTTGTCAGTACACCGAACTGGTGCTTACAAGTCAACAAGCAATGGCTCTTTCGAAGCAACGGTCATGGATTGATTAATCAAAGTCGGTTTCTTAGACGGTGGTCACAATGGGGAGACATATCTCAAATCTCCCCCGATGTCATGACGCCGGCATATTCATCCATTTTCCCGGTGGAATTTTCATTGGATGTATCTCGAATGAGGAATGTTGCTAGTTTTATATTAGCCATAGTCCAAGCCCGAATGTGACGGTTCATAATGTGTTGTATGACCACCACAATGTGTTGTATCGGTGGTGGTGGTGTGTGGAAGAAAGCTTATAATTGTTTGCATGGTTGGTGGTGCATAATGCCTTGCTGTTAACCTCTGCACAAGTGGCCTAGCAAATGTAGCTTCATTAGTCCGACAAGGAAGCGACATTAGGCTAAGACAAGGAAGGCCATTTGGCGTATGCAACATTGATTGGTCAATGTTGGATGTCCGAGGATTTAGAGTTGGCCCAGCTCAAGGAGTAAATCAAGGACATGATGGAAAAGGTTAAGAGAATGACCTTGGCATTAGGCTAAAGCTTGGCCAAGGCTTTGGTAATGCATGAGAGGCAATGGCGCTGCCAAACGCGTTATTGCAAGTCTGTACTCGGCCAAAGGTAGCAAAGAAGTTTATGGCTTTTGGGTGCACTTGAATTGAGAAAGTATGTAAGGCAGAGCATTGATGGGTGAAGCTTGATTCACTGAACCATTAGTGTTGCTGGGTCATTCCTTAGTAAGAATTGCATGGAGCGATTTAGGGGTGTGACACTTGCCTATATGTGATAATCTGGTGAAGAGAAGATGTGGAGATGACAATACAAACTGTTGCTTCTGCAACAGTATACCAGAGACTGTCAATCATATGTTTCTGGAGTGTACTGTTCCTAAACACATTTGGGACTACTTTGGCTCCAAAATGAATCCTTCCTAAACACATTTGTGACTACTTTGGCTCCAAAATGAATCCTTCCTGGGTACCTAAAAACAACATCAATGAGCAAATGGAACAGTGATGAAGCAAAAAGAGTATGGAGCATCATGCCTTTTGCCATTATAGGGAAGAGAGGAACAATCGGGTTATGGCCAAAGGGAGATACAAGGATAGACAAACTATGGTGAATGAAAGAGAGTAATTTATAAATGGGGTTCACTATATGGCTGGTTTTGGGGCATAGCCTTTAGAGAATTGATTACAAACTGGGAGGATGTAAATGAATGACAGTTAAGTGTTTGTAATGGGTCAGTTTGATTGATGATTAGCATCAATCTTTTTCTGGTATCCATATTCTCTTTTTCTATGGTCTGCTTGAAGCGTAATTTTAATCTTTTGATGCTTTGAAATCCTTTAACTTACAAAAGAATCCTGGAAGTATATTTTCTGATGGAAGTTCAACACTCTATACTCTAAGAACTCTATAGTATACCAGATGCAATCAATTTGGACTCAAAAGCAATAATGTACTTCCGCACATCAAAATCTTTACTTTCCACGTCAACCACAAGCTTAGCCTTTTTTGAAGCTCTCATGAGTTGTATACGGAGACTGTCAACACGAGGTGTTTCAGCTTCGTGATGCATTGTGTCTTTTCCTCTTGAGCTATCTGAAACCTTATGAATTCCCTGCATATGCAACACACTAGATTATTAAGTTGACCACTTAATATTGAGTGATAACTTCAAATCATGAAGTTAAGCCTGCATATTACAAGGTTAATGAAGCGGTTAATAGCTAGTTGTACAAAAGCAAATACCTCCGTCCTTAAAAAACCCTCCGACTCCACTTCAGCGCAACTCAATTAGGTCCTTGCATGAAATGCACCAAAATCATATATGGGTAGGAAAAGACATACGCCCAGGCACCTCAGCTGGCTACATGAATAATGTTTCAAATTATTGCAACTCAATTAGGACCCTACCTAATCGGACCCTGGTTTTGGAACTCCTGGAGAAAAAAAATTCTTGCCTTTTGTGGTCTCCTCTCCCCCGAATTCCTCGTTGCACTACTTTAATCGAACCCAAGCGAAAACCAAATACAACGGGTTCCACTGTGGGCCTGTGGCATAAGCCCAAACTTGTTCAAAACAGCATCCACATCAGGGTTCCACGAGTAGTCATTCTAGTTGTAGGAAATGTTGACCTGACTGTGGCATGAAGCTTCCTTTCCCTAACAACATTATGGTCATTTTCATTGGCCTGACTGGTTAACACATTTTCATTTTTTCCGTCTTCTGGAAGCCGATAGTATATTGGTCTGCTAATTCGAAGAGAAAACCCCTTGTCTGTTTAACAACAAACCCCAACCTTAAACACAAATTCTAATCTCATACACCACATTTCCTATCCCAAATCTCAAATAAAAATTTATTCGACCTTCAAAAGAGATGCA
>JAJJMA010132282.1:0-11597 GCA_023529015.1 Papaver nudicaule
TTACAATTGTCACAAATAGTTGTCACTGGAAAATCAGTCATGGTCATAACTCATATGGTAAAAGAGGTGTGCAGTATCAATTGCTGGATTCTCTTGATAATTTTTGGAGCGATGGTGCAACACTCTCGTGCCCACAACTCTTTGATGTAAGTTACTCTCTGGAGTTTCACATTCACGTTGTTTGTATTTAGGTACAGTGTCACTGCATATAAACCACCACTTATCAATTTTATCCACAGATCTGGGCATTCGACCACCTAAAATTTCTTCCTCCTTGTCCACATCCCATGGACAATAAAATTGATGATTTCATCCATCGCTACAAACACGCTAGCTGCAACGATCTGGATTACCACATATTCCATGTAGCTACTCAAGAAAACATATGTTGGCAAATCATTCACTGGGATGTTCAACCACGATTCTGGGCAAATTACGGCAGCAGATGCCGAATTCTATTGACGACTTTGAAGGGTACCACGTTTTACATGCCCCCAGTTATTGCAAGGCAGTACGGTTTCAAGCAGGATTACCCCATTATTGAGGAACCATTTCCAGTGTGTACTCACTGCCTCTGCTGCAAGATAGTTATGAAAGACAGGGAGAGGTTAAAGGCGTTATTCTCCCAGCTAGGACATCCACCATTTCCACAGTATCTCCAGCTAGTTGTCAATCAAAGGAGCTGGACCAATGATTATACAACGTGGAGGAAATCAAAGCAATCTTTTCTAGAGGACTCTGATGGTGCCGAAAGCGGAAAAGAGTCTGAGGAAGATTCGGAAGATGACACTGACGATGAGGACATGGGTGAATGATATATTGACACATTTTTAGTGAATATGGTTTCTTTCATGCTACTAAAGTTAGGAAACATAACTATAGCCATGTATGACCACCTTTTTTTACTTGAAATTTTAGTATGGCACCTAGATGCTCAAGACATGATTTGAAGAGGCATTTTAGTATCGCTTGTGGTAGAAAATAGTTAATATCAAGTCTACTGAAACATGAATGGATATTCTAATGCAATTTAAATTAGTGTAGAATAATTACTTGCAAATAGACCTAAATTGCCTATACAAACAGGGAAGATTCGGAGAATTAAGTTCTGTTGTTCTTTCGTGTAAAAGAACTGCTCTTGCTTATGACATACACAACTTTAACAAATATCACAAAAGTATATATCTTAATAAATAAAGAACTGCTCTTGCTTATGGCATACACAACCTCAACAAATATCACAGAAATATACATAACCAATGTGAAGACAAAAACAGCACGTAGCCGCTGAAATGACACTGTTACGTGTTATAATAAGCTGGGCACTGAACAAAGATGAATGATGCATCGGCCCTACTGAAATTCACTGGCAGTGTACCAACCCGGTAACCATTATTTTTTGTCAAGGGTTTCATAGAGACAATTGTGCCCGGATGTACATGAACATTACTTTCTAGCAGAGATATATTGTCTAAGCAGAGATATGTATATACATGAGCATTTTTCATGATTTCATCTTCGTAACAATAAATGTCTCATGAAGAAGCTGACAAAACATGAAGTAAATAAACCAAAACAAAAAACACACCACGGAATCGACAGTGAAGATATTCCTTTCTATGGGAAACTAAATCTATTACTCTCTTGCTCTAAAGAACGCAATTTCATTACCTTCCTCCTCCTTTCATCCTTTCCCTTTCTCTCCACAATCTTCCGGAATACTTCTGCTATCTCGTTTGGTGTTAGTTTTTTATCCACTGACTGCATGAATTCATTGTACTCTATTTTGTGCCGCAACATTCTTTTGTAGCTCCTTCTCTTGAGGATTTTGTCAAGCAAGTCCAGCAAAGGATAGGTATCCTTAATCTGTTCACATAGACCCTGAATCACCCGTTGTTCCTCTATGTCCACTTTGGTTATTTGTTGGTTTTGCTTCACCTGTTCGATACGAAATAGACACACACACTCACCCCGTAAATGTCACAGAGTCGCTGTATCGCCATCAGATGTCTGTAGACAAACATGGGAGTTAGGTTGAGGTCGGATTAGCATAAGCATAAAAAAAGAATGTTCTATAACCTACGCCATTGGTATTATAACCGATCCAGATCTAATGCCTATGTAAGATGAATCCTGTGTACTCTCAATTACATCATAGATCTATACAACAACGAACTTATGCAATCAAATAAGAGGCGAGAAATACCTTGGCAGAACCAAACAAAGAAGAGGCAGAAAATACCTTGGCAGAAACAAAGTATTGAAGATTTATTATATTAGGTTACCAATGTCTCCAACAATCTCAGACGGGGTCTTGGATATACACCTTTAGACTGCAAAAGGATTGACTGCATTTCATTGTTATCATCCAGCACAACATGTAAATTAGTCTGATTGCATTTATTGTCTTTCAAAATCAGCTGTTGATTATCTAAATTTATGTTTTTATTGCTGCATGTAATTCTTACGCATTTATTCTATTTCAGAGAAATATGTTACTAATTAGATGTTTGATTTACCCCCTTTGTGACAGCTTCGAGTTTTCAATGGGTGGTAGACATGTTGGTTCTGGCGAAGAAACAGAAACATCGACTGACAAACACAGTTCATCCAGAGAAGATGTACCATCATCAGATTCTGACTCTTACAGTGATAGCAGTCTGGACGACCACTCAAGAAGGGAATCTAGTGAATACGACAGCTTATCCGGTGCAGATGGCTCAAACCAATCTTTGGAGAGAACATCAATTGAGGATTATCTAAACAGTGGTCAGACTGGCGAAAGCTGTGAAGAAAGTGATGGAGAAGACAGCTAATACGACGCTGATGTAGAAAATGAAAATCAAGTTGTTGAGAACAAAGACGAACTCGGCAGTAGTACTGCTTGCAGCACTGGATCAAGTAGCGCAGTTCACAATCAGCATCCAACCGGAGAAGTCGGTAGAAAGCGTAAAAGAAAACCCGATGACGATGCTGAAATACATATACCTGCTCCAAAAAGAAGGAGAGTCGACTCGTAAAGTACCCGTAATCGTTAAAACCTAATACTATCCTGGTGCTGTTGTATGCTTTATCACTTGGTTACGTTCACAATGGTGTATGGATGTTTCTTTTGCCATTTTTTGTTGACCCATGTACACAGACCTTGAGTGTAAGTAATCAAATCTGGCATATCTTTTTTTGAAAGTCTACCATTTCAACCAAGGACTACTAAATGCGCATACGGCAGAAGTTGTCGTCGATATCTCCTCAAAATTTTTGTTTTTTAGAATACTATAGGAGGTTTTTACTCTTGTCCATAATAAGCGAGAAGAACAATTTTTTACTAAATAGAGTGAATCCAATACGTAAGATTAAATAGGCTACGACTCATGTTGATTATACAACAATCGTTAAAAGTCTAACAATGTGAATCTCTGGAACACTATCCTGACACTAAGCACAAAACAACTACCTACATGTACATGATGGCTCTCAGTATCTCTCGCCCTGCTGCTCTAAAAAATCCAGCGTTTAGATTTCTCATCATATCCCGACGGAACTTTAGAAAATTGTATGACCGAACCATCCAGATGCAGTGGATGGATGGGTACTACGCGAAACATGTTCCGGAGTGCTAGTTTGATATCTTACTCCTTTGACTGGAACCATTACATGGCGCGGTGGATTAAAATACGAACACCTACATGAAACATTTTCGCCAAAGATATTACAAACCCAGTGAGTCAGACAAACTAACATAGATATAAATACCCATACAACAGATAAATGTCCAATAGTGAACACCTAAGCATTGGACAAAGCTCATGGTGTATGTCCATTCGAAGCACACATGCTCATACAGTAAAAATATGAGTACCAACCTTTGCTGCATCTTCACGACATATGGTACGTCTAAATTATGATGGACTTTGGTGGCATTTGTTGATGACAATGTTATAGCTCCTGTATTTTAGAAAAGCATCAACTTTCAATCTATCTTGTAGATGTATAAACATTACCCTTTGGTTGTTAAATACATGATAGTTTATGTAGTAGCAGTACCTTGGTAGTTCTTTACAGCAGTGGAACATACCGCCACCACAACCGGCCGCGAATCAAGTCCAGAATCATCAGGACCGATGCACACTTGATTGGCAGCGGATCCCCACAGAGCAACATTCAATATCGAACTTCTAAAAAAGACAATATGTACCAAGAACATAAACATACACGAAGGACATAAAAATTAATTCTTCAGTGCAAAGGTCTATACCTGACGTTTTCTATACTGATTTTTCGCATCCGACAGTCATGCTCTCCTGCTTTTCTAAACACCTGTACATCGGTGAATGTCCTTAGATAACCAACCACATCTGTATCCAAGGAAAAAAAACGTCAGTGTATGTACTTTGAAAAATACATCAACAATAACATGAATGTACCGCGTTCTACCTGCAAGTTCGATGTTCCTTATGTTGGATTTGATGTGTTCAAACTCAGTAAAATTGAACTTGCGGGAAACACCGATGTAAGGATGCACACTAAGGGGGGTGATAAAGGTGTTGCAGCGAAAAAAAACCCTACTCTCACCGTGCACGGGACGGAACTTAGCTTTGGCGTTTGTCAAGTGGAGCCCTTCCACCAAGTATAGGGCATGTTCTTTGACCTTGTTATCAAACTTCCAGATCAATTTATCCGGTATAGTTACATGCAATTCATCTCCCTGCATAATAAAGGTGGTTAGCAATTATACACAAACTTCAAGATTAACTAACAAAAAGGCCGGGGGTACAAAGCCATCACCTTCTGATCGACAATAACCATGTCCACACTTTTGACTTTGCTCGTACACATGAATTCATACTCCACCCATTTGCTTGCAACTCTGACGGCAACATAATTTGATTTTCCTTCGTATAGAGATTGCAAAGTGTTCAGCTCACCATCTGCATACAAAGACCTCATCACTGATGGTTGGTACTTAACCTAATAGAACCCTTTCCGTTGTCCTACCTTATACACGTGATGTCAAGCCAAAGATCAATCAGGGAATTGTGTGTTTCTGGGTGCAATAAGAGAACATGCGTTTTTTTCCTCCAAGGAAGGGAAAAATATATGCCTTTAAAAGGCAACAAAGTATTTAAGTTAAGCTTTTAGTGTGCTCAACATGCATTGAGCCAATTACACGACTTAGTGCAGCTGTGTCATAGCCAAGCCCATTTGACTGACCACAGAAACCCAGTTAAATATCACGGACTTGTACAACTGGTATTTGACCCTAATCTTATCCGCAACGAAGAAATCTCTGTTTGAATCTGGTTCACAAAATCTGTTCACGTTGTAGGGAAAGGAGGACCACCAAATCGAAAGGAAAGCGACTTCCACATTTTTTCTGTGCAAATAATGTCAGTAATTTTATATGATGATTTATTGCTAACTTAAATAAATCAACTGATTTCCAAAATCAGGGTTTGTCTACTCTTCAAATCCATCCCTATGAATCCAATCTGATATCCCATGATAATGACAAATAATAGTATTGGTCTTTAGATTATAAAGCATTGTTATGTACAATTTTTCGTTTCATTGGAATTGTTGGTCCTACAACAAATATAAGCAAAGCAAGTGTAGACATAGGGATTCAATTTAGCTCCACATGTTGATTATGTACATGTGCCATGTTCGATTGGTTACTCAAAGACCTCACAGTACAATGCCATTGGGTAGATAGCACTGAGAAAGACATGAATGCAAAATCCTCTGTGACTCTAAATTCTATCTGAATTTGACTATGATTATTTGACATGTCTATTTGGTCATCCAGTGTGATTATTACAACCTGCAATATACAGCTATTTCTTTTAATGATTGTGTTTTAGGGGTAGCCATATATATTACATGAAAGTTAATTGAATGATGGAATATCCAATGCAGGTTCTGCATATGAACCATCAATATAGAACAAGTACGATTTGGGTCCATACAACTATCTACTCAGAACAGACGTTTGCAGGTTCTCTCTTCAGCTCGACGTTTCTGCTGCACTTTGTTACGCTCCGGTGTGCAATCAAGGTACTCATGGCTATTTTTTGACGGCATACCTGCTTCAAACACAAAGATTTAGAGCTTACGATTGTAAACAGTTATAAGCCACGAAAACATGAATGAATATACGAATCCTGATGATTTTAACGTGCATACCTAACCTACTTCTGTGTGCAAAGACAACGCCCTCTTCTCCCTACAACAAAACTGCTTCACCAAGTATCCGGAAAAGGTATAGCATGTGATACAGGTATATAAAGGGTAATCACCGGTAAACCAAAGCATAAATACGGTTCGGATCCCCAACACTAAGTTAAAAAGACCCACTGCATATTGGTCGACATGGACCTGAAGGCTTCCGGTCCAAAAAAAACCTATAATTAGCCTGACTCTTCAGCAACCATCTCCAACGGTTTAGCCTCGTGTAGCAATTCATCTCCTTATGTATTCCCTCCCCAAAGGTCACGATAGGTTGGTATATATAACATTGGACTAATAAAACTTATGCATTCAATTCTGCGGTTACAAAAGCATAGATGACATAACACCCATCTCCTGAAACAGTGTGACCCTTGGTTGTAATCTGCCTCTCCATTGCCTACCTACATTGAACCTAGCCTGGTCAGATAGGAAGTCACCTGCTTGATATGGATATAATTCCCTCCCCAAATTAAAGGCCACGATAAGCCAGTATATATAACACTGGACTGATAAAACTTTTGTAGCTCATTTTGCTAATACAAAAAGCATGGATGACATAACATCTCCATCATTTTTCGAGCCTGTATCAAGCCTCCCAGTGAATCGTCATTATCCTGAGATCGATCAGAGAACATCTCGAATTCATGCAACAGGCAGCCAGAATCGTGCAAGACAATGGCTGCAAGAGGATGATTGGTCTTATTCACAGAGAAATCGGGGAGGCAGATCACTCTGACTGTTTTTCTGATTCCAACATGGAATGGGCATTACAGTTGGCATGGGGTCTTGTCGGAGAGGTAAAGGTCAGAGTCACACCCGATCCTACCATCTACAAAATCAATCTATCAAACAGCAGAGACTTTGCAAGTGCAATTAGATCGAGCCCAACAAACATCTTTGGTCATTTATTATCGCTCAGAATACGGCAAGACGGAGCCACATCACAGCACATCATTTGTGGGGTTCAGGATTACAAATGCAGTTTTCGTCTAAGCAAGGTCTTGACAGACAGGGGAGGTGTGGAAGACATGGTCTTAGATAAAATCGGTAAAACAATCTTCAAGGAACCACGGGAAGAGTATGGGGATTCCAGGGGCCATGTATTGGTTGACCTTACAAAAAGTTTGGTGAATAGAGTTAAAGTTATTTTGGAAGATGGTAGCCACTCCGTGATCACCGTGGTGTTTTAAAATCTACCTTCAGAAATATGTAAGGAATGCTGGTGTATAACTCATCTGGCTGAAGAGTGTGAAGACACTGCAGCCATGTTAAATCACAATCAACCGACAATCACACTCAGGGATCCCCTAATAATGGCGAAAGGAAAATGGGAAGTTGATCCTGTTGCAGACAATCCATCACCCGAGTATAAGTACAATAGTGACGAAGAATTAATAAGACACAGTAAAAAAAATCAAAGGCGAAGGTTGTAGCAATGACGGTGTTTCAAGAAGTGACGGTACTCTGTAAGTTGGCAAGATGTCGTATATTTTTATGATTAATGAACTGGTATGAACTAATATGTGTTGATCTCTTTTCTACCCACATTGTTATCCTTTTGTTGTTAACACACCGTAGGCTTGCACAGTATCCCTAACCCGACATGAGTCGACCAATGTCCTTTGAAACCTCCACCGCTGAGCATTGACATAGTTATTTCTGCTGTCACAGTCTATCAACACACAGTCAAAGCAAACTGGCTAGTATGTAAGCAAACTGGTAACAGCCTACAACAATTTCTAATGCATGCAAGGCTACATGGAAATATAATAGATCAGCATAAAGGGAATGATTATCAGTATTAGATGTGTAGACCTGGGAAGCATACTCAGCCATGATCCATTTTGTATCAGTAAAAAAATTAGAGTTTAAAGAGAAGGTTTTGTACATGATAATATCTTATTCAAGCAAGGATGAAAAACCTATTATCAAATAACGACAGGGATTGTGCGGTGAATACGATGACTATACAACAGTCCGTGTCTAGAGAACTGGAGATTAGTATGCAATTCAAATTAGTTGAAAATTAGTTCTTTATACTATAACTTGCCAGGGACGGGTTCACAGTAAAAGTAAATTGTTTTATAAGTATGCAATGAATGCGATGATTTGTTTCTTTACCTTCGATATGAGCAATTATAATTCACAGGATCGAATTTGAAATAGCATTCCATTAAAATTTAAAAGGGCATAGAGAACCCGTTACATTTCTAAAAGTACTGAACAATGATTCAGAATGAGATTATTGTACAGTGTAAAAGAGACTAATGTTTCAAAACACATCAACAATTGCTGATGTTCCTGTCTGTGCTCTATCCGATTGGTGGAGATCCTACCGCATGGAGGCAACAACTGCTGCTGAATGCAATGGATAGTGCCGAATCATGGAAAACCTAGTTTAACATGACATTGCAAGAAAAGGTTATCGTCGATAATTAGAATCTTAAAATTCAAGAGAAGACCAAAATATTTAGAAAAGTGGGCACTCTGTCCAGATACTCTTACCCTGAAAAGTGAACTTGCATGCATGTGATTTGTTAGTGACCTGGAAACAACGTTCCCAAGGCACCCCCCTGCCTTTATGCAGTTCAATTCTCTCTACACCCCAGATACAATCTATATCGATTTGGTAGGTCAGACCCAGGTGTCTCTTAAAATTGCACATGTGCCGCTTTTGCTGACGATGTAGACTTTGCACGCTCGAAAGCATCCATTCCATATACTTAGCAACCAACAAATTAGACTCGGTGCAAGGGAAGAAACGGACGAACTCTTCTTCCTTGTTCATTGTTAAAGTTGCCTGCCTTCTCAGGAACATGATCACCAAATCATCTATCTCTCCAAGCATTAGTGCATGGCTGCTTTCTTCGCATCCCTGCAGTGCTACTATTTCGTGAAAAATATCTTCAGGATCCCCCAATCCCACATGCCTCTGCCCTCTCTAGTGCCTGGGTTGTTCACGTGGTGTGTTGGTTGTTAAAATGCTTCTATCTTCCATATGGTTAATCTCGTATAATAACTGTTCGAATACAAAACCCGTTAGATCTCTCTCTAAGGTTAACGACATCAGAGTAAGGGGGGGAGGAACATAAGAAATTGTCGATAACCACATTACCTGTGATCTCTCGTAGGAAAATTTTGCCATCCTTACACTGAGTTCAGCGTGAGCTCCCATTCCCTACGTGCAAGTTAATCGAAAAACACGATCCTAATACCTGCTGAGATTCTTCAGCTTAAAACAAAACTAATAATTTTTTTTTATGAGGTGGGGTATTTCAAGTGCTAGAATGCAGGTTATCACTCCGACGTTAAGCAGACTCTATGTTTAACCCTGCACATCCAAATAACAAATGACAGACGATTAGCAAGATATATACAGGCCATTACTATAGCAACGCGATATGAGTACATGCAGTAACAGACTCATTGTACCAACGACATCCCAGACATGATAGCCGAAGTAAAATTAGGACACATGATTAACTACGCAAACTTCAAACAGGAATTTATCTGGGCACGGATTGAAACATAAAAACTAATCAAAGCCCTAGAATAACTCACCGTCGGTGTGTACTTCACTCTCCGATACAGGTGATATAAGCACATGTCCAAGGAACACGCGGGAATAAGGAAAACTTATGGGGAAGAAAGACAGGTATTTCCTAGGGTTTCACGGAGGAGAGAAGAGAAGAAGCAGCGGGAATGATAGACAGGAAGGGCAATACGCATTGCTCCTGTTCCTCACAAAATTTATTTTTAAGCGAAAAGACCAAGAGAGCCCCAGAGACGTGGGCGAAAAGACGATCCTGGGCGCAATCCACCCACGCACACCCACCCAAGAGGCTGGGAGGAAATAGTCGAATCGAACGGACGGCTGAGATCTCACGACGGGAATCCGGACATTCCTGGCCGTAGGATTGGCAAAGTTATGTGACAGACAAACCCAACTTGTTTTTATTATTAAGATTCTGTGATTGGATTGTATGGCACACTGCTTTTCCGGGGTCTTTTCCCCTCCATTTCTTTATTTTAATATGGCGTGAGATCGTTCGGGTCTGCATCACTATTCAAGTTGCGTTTGGTTTTTCCAGTTGGAGGTCTAGATTTATGTTCCCCTCCATCTTTCTGTATTGTTTGATTTTAACTGATGGACAATTGGTCTGGTGGTATGATTCTCGAAGACAACTTAATTTATTTACACATGCCATAAGATGCAATCATCAATACTATAAATCAGAGTGGATTTTTATTTGGAACAATGTGTGCGAGCAATCAAAATAAGAAAACAAACCTCATGTCTTACGAGTAGAAGTCTGGAAACATACACAATAACAACTTACAAAAGAAAAGTTTACGAGTCATATAGCATCTATACCCTTGCTCTTTATACCTTCCATTGCTTCAAGTATGGCATCTGTGTGGTCTTGTATGACCTTCCAAGCCAAAGTTACATGTCGTTCTTCTGTGAGTGTTGCACCGATGGCAAACCGTATCATGTATACCCCTCCTACAACACCATGAGTCATATATGTCCTGCCTGACGCATTAATTGATTCAAGCAACTTCTTATTAATCTCGTTTGTTTGATCTTTAATGTGATTGATCATATCCACGATATCTCCGTTCAATATAGGAACGAAAACCGCCTGCGGTTTAAGCCGAAAACACACCATAGAAAATGTTCTAGGAACAACAATTTCAAATCTCTCGTCCATCCCTACGAGCTCTTCGAAATGCTTAGCCATCTTAACATGACTCCTTAGAAAATTTCTCAGGTCAGCAACTCCGTAGCTGCGAAGTACTAACCAGAGCTTCATTGACCTGAATCTTCTACTTAGTGCTATTTGCCAATCTTTGTAATCAATTACTTGTTTTGATTCAGTGGCTTTGTTTTTTAAATACTCTGCATTTGTTGATAAGGCCTTAATAAGAGCATTAGAGTCTTTGACCCATAAACAACAACAATCCAATGTAGCAAAGAACCACCTGTGTGCATTTAGGCTGAAGGAGTCTGCATCCTCCACCCCATCAATGAAGTGCCTGAACTCTGGGCAAATGCATGCACTTCCAGCATAAGCGGCATCCACATGAACCCAGATACCATACTTTTTAGCTACATTGCAAAGTGGGCCGACGGGATCTACGGCCGTTGACGAAGTTGTACCAACGGTAGCACATAGATATAACGGTACTAGCCCTGATTCTATATCTGTCAGAATTGCTGACAGAAGAGAATTTGGAGAGAGTGCAAAATCAGTATCCTTGGACGTCTTGATAACGCGAAAGTTATTGGGGTGTATACCGGCAATTTGAGCACCTTTCTGAAGTGCACAATGGGTTTGATCAGAAGCATAAACGACTAACTTGTT
>JAJJMA010132283.1:0-17000 GCA_023529015.1 Papaver nudicaule
TTTTTTGGGCAGCCTGCGCGGCGGGGCGGCTACAATAGCGCCCATGTCAGATCCTCGCTTCGTCCATCTTCGCGTTCACTCCGAATTCTCGATTGCCGACGGCATCGTGCGTCTCGACGACATCGTCAAGGCGGCGGCCGCAGACGGCCCGGGCGCGCTCGCGCTCACCGATCTCGGCAACGCATTCGGCCTCGTCCGTTTCTACCAGGAAGCCCGCGGCAAGGGCATCAAGCCGATCGCCGGCTGCGACGTCTGGATCACCAATGCGGACGATCGCGACAAGCCGTCGCGGCTGTTGCTGCTCGTGAAGGACAAGGTCGGCTACCTGACTCTCTGCGAGCTGCTGTCGAAAGCATGGCTCACGAACCAGTATCGCGGCCGCGCGGAACTCGACGCGAGCTGGCTCGACGGCGAGCTCGCGCAGGGGCTGCTCGCGCTGTCGGGCGCGCAGCAGGGCGATATCGGGCTCGCACTCGCGGCCGGCAACGAGGACGCCGCGCGCCGTCACGCCGAGCGCTGGGCGAAGGTGTTTCCGGGCGGCTTCTACATCGAGCTGCAGCGGTACGGCCAGCCGGGCGCCGAGGCGTACATCCAGCAGGCCGCGACGCTCGCCGTGTCGCTGAAGCTGCCGGTCGTCGCGACGCACCCGACGCAGTTCATGACCGACGACGATTTCACCGCGCACGAGGCGCGCGTGTGCATTTCGGAAGGCGACATCCTCGCGAACCCGCGGCGCCAGAAACGCTTCACGACCGACCAGTATTTCCGCACGCAGGACGACATGGCCGCGCTGTTCGCCGACCTGCCGTCCGCGGTCGCGAACACCGTCGAGATCGCGAAGCGCTGCAACCTGAAGCTCGAGCTCGGCAAGCCGAAACTGCCGCTGGTCCCGACGCCGGACGGCATGTCGCTCGACGATTACCTGGTCCAGTTGTCGAAGGAAGGGCTCGAGACGCGGCTCGCGCAGCTGTATCCGGCCGAAGCCGAACGCGACGCGCAGCGCGACACGTACTACAAGCGCCTCGAATTCGAATGCGGGACCATCACGAAGATGGGCGTCCCCGGCTACTTCCTGATCGTCGCGGACTTCATCAACTGGGCGAAGAACAACGGCGTGCCGGTCGGCCCGGGCCGCGGCTCGGGCGCCGGTTCGCTGGTCGCCTACGCGCTCGGCATTACCGACCTCGACCCGCTGCGCTACAACCTGCTGTTCGAGCGCTTCCTGAACCCGGAACGCGTGTCGATGCCCGACTTCGACATCGACTTCTGCCAGCACGGCCGCGACCGCGTGATCCAGTACGTGAAGGAGAAATACGGCGCGGACGCGGTGTCGCAGATCGCCACCTTCGGCACGATGGCTGCGAAGGCGGCCGTGCGCGACATCGGCCGCGTGCTCGACCTCGGCTACATGTTTACCGACGGCATTGCGAAGCTGATCCCGTTCAAGCCGGGCAAGCACGTGACGATCGCCGACGCGATGAAGGAGGAGCCGCAGCTTCAGGAGCGCTACGACCACGAGGACGAAGTCCACCAGGTGCTCGATCTCGCGCAGCGCGTCGAGGGCCTCACGCGTAACGTCGGGATGCACGCGGGCGGCGTGCTGATCGCGCCCGGCAAGCTGACCGATTTCTGCCCGCTGTACACGCAGGGCGACGAAGGCGGCGTCGTCAGCCAGTACGACAAGGACGACGTCGAAGCCGTCGGCCTCGTGAAGTTCGACTTTCTGGGCCTCACGACGCTGACGATCCTCGACTGGGCCGAGCGCTACATTCGCCGCCTCGACCCGTCCAAGGCCGACTGGTCGCTCGCGCAGGTGCCGCTCGACGATCCGGCTTCGTTCCAGATCCTGAAGAAGGCCAACACGGTCGCGGTGTTCCAGCTGGAAAGCCGCGGGATGCAGGGCATGCTGAAGGATGCGCAGCCCGACCGCTTCGAGGACATCATCGCGCTCGTGTCGTTGTACCGTCCGGGCCCGATGGACCTGATCCCGAGCTTCTGCGCGCGCAAGCACGGCCGCGAGAAGGTCGACTATCCGGATCCGCGCGTCGAACCCGTCCTGAAAGAGACCTACGGCATCATGGTCTATCAGGAGCAGGTGATGCAGATGGCGCAGATCATCGGCGGCTACTCGCTCGGCGGCGCCGACTTGCTGCGTCGCGCGATGGGCAAGAAGAAGCCCGAAGAGATGGCCCAGCATCGCGAGATCTTCGCCGAAGGCGCCGCGAAGAACGGCCTCGCGCGCGAGAAGTCCGACGAGATCTTCGACCTGATGGAGAAGTTCGCGGGCTACGGCTTCAATAAGTCGCACGCGGCCGCCTATGCACTGCTCGCGTATTACACCGCGTGGCTGAAGGCGCACCATCCGGCCGAATTCATGGCGGCCAACATGACGCTCGCGATGGACGACACCGACACGGTGAAGATTCTGTTCGACGACTGCGTCGTGAACAACCTCGCCGTGTTGCCGCCCGACATCAACCAGTCGCATTACCGGTTCGAGCCCGTCGCCGAAGCCGACGGCAAGCGTTCGCGCACGATCCGCTACGGCCTCGGCGCAGTGAAGGGCAGCGGCCAGAACGCGATCGAGGAAATCCTGCGCGCGCGCGAGGAAAAGGCGTTCACCGACCTGTTCGACTTCTGCGAGCGGATCGACCGGCGCGTCGTCAACCGCCGCACGGTCGAGGCGCTGATCCGCGCCGGCGCGTTCGAGTCGCTGAACGCGAACCGTGCGCAGATGCTCGCGTCGGTGCCGCTCGCGATGGAAGCGGCCGACCAGGCCGAGGCGAACGCGATGCAGGCCGGCCTGTTCGACATGGGCGCCGAGTCGCCGCACGCGCATGCGCTCGTCGATGAACCGGCGTGGGACGACAAGCGCCGCCTGCAGGAAGAAAAGGGCGCGCTCGGCTTCTACCTGTCCGGTCACCTGTTCGACGCGTATCGCGACGAGGTGCGCCGTTTCGTGCGGCAAAAGGTCGGCGACCTGAAGGAAGGGCGCGACAAGCTGGTCGCGGGCATCATCGCGTCGCTGCGCACGCAGATGACCCAGCGCGGCAAGATGCTGATCGCGTTGCTCGACGACGGTTCGGGCCAATGCGAGATCACGATCTTCAACGAGCAGTTCGAGGCGAACAAGGCGTTGTTCAAGGAAGACGAGCTGCTGATCGTGCAGGGGCAGGCGCGCAACGACGCATTCACGGGCGGCATCCGCTTCACGACGGATACCGTGATGGATCTCGAACGCGCGCGCAGTCGTTATGCGCAGGCCGTGCGGCTGACGATGAACGGCAACGCCGACGCAGCCGCGCTGCGCCGCGTGCTCGAGCCGCACGTGTCGAAGGACGATCCGGTTGCCGCGCCCGCGGTCGAAGCGCCCGCGCCGCGCGGCGGCGGGCGTGACGGCGGCCGTCGCCCGCAGGCGCCGCTGCCGAACGGGCTCGCGGTCCAGATCCACTACAGCACCGCCCGGGCGCAAGGCGAAATGCGTCTCGGCGACGCGTGGCGCGTGAAGCCGAGCGACATGCTGCTCGCGGAACTGCGCGCGGCGTTCGACGGCAGTGTCGTCGAAATCACGTACTGACCGCGCCTCGACCGGACGGCTGTCGCAATACGCGGCCCGTTGCATCGCCATCGTGCGGTGCTGCGGGCCGATTTTGCATCTTCGGGTATCCGGGTCTTGGGCCGGCCATCCGGACGCTATACAATCCGGCGCAAGCTGCGCTCGCACGCGCGCACACAAACGGGGACGGATCCACGCGACGAGCGGCAACGCGCGGCGAGGCCGTCCCGGACCAGGATGCCGGCGCATCGGCCCGTCGCGACGATAAAAACTGACAGTCACCACATCACCATGGCGAATGGGAACCCGACGGGGCGGATCCTTGTGATCCGGATCGATTTTCTGGGCGACATGCTGTGCACGACGGCGGTCCTCGGTGCGCTGAAGGAGCGCTGGCCCGGCGCGGAACTGCATGTGGTCGCGAACCGCTACAACGCGGCCGCACTGGCCGGAAACCCGGACGTGCACACGATCCACACGTACGTGTACAGCCGCCAATGCGAACGCAACGACCGTCCCGGGCGGATGCGCGCGTTCTTCGACCGGCTGCGGCTCGTGCGCCGCCTGCGTCGCCTGCGGTTCGACCTCGTGGTCGTGCCGAACGGCGGCATGCATCGCAGCAGCATGCAGTTCGCGCGCCAGCTCCGCGCGAAGGATTGCCGCTGGCACGATGCCGAGACCGAATTCGACGATCGCAAGCCCGAGCATGTCGCGCAGCGGCCGATGTGCCACGAGGCGCTGTCGGGGTTCCGGCTCGTGCCCGAACTCGGTTGCGCCGATCTGGATCGGATTGAGCTGTCGGTGCATCCCGACCGCGCGCTGCAGGATGCGTGGTATCGCCTGCTCGGGGAGCGCACGAAGCCGCGCGTCGGGCTGTTCGTGTCGAACAAGGCGGCCGAGCGGCGCTGGCCCGCAGACCGCTGGCGCGAGCTCGGCGAGCGGCTCGCGCCGTTCGCCGACGTGATCGTGTTCCGCGATCCGGCCATCCGCAACACCGCCGAGGACGACGTGTGGCGCGACGTGGGCGCGCGCCATGTCGCGCCGTCGTCGGTTGCCGACCTGGTGGCCGCCGCGAGCCTGCTCGACGCAATCGTGTCGGCCGACAGCGCACCCGTGCATCTCGCGTCGGCGCTCGGCGTGCCGGTCGCCGCACTGTTCGAGGATCGCCCCGAGAAATACCTGCGCTGGCATCCGCTCGGCGTGCCGCACGTGATCCTGCGCGCCGGCGCGACCGTCGACGCGATCGGCGTAGACGCGGTCGAGCGCGCGGTGCGCCATCTGCTGCCGCAGGCCGGCCATTGCGACGCGCCGGTGGTCGATGCGGGACGCGCGCGGCCGGCGGCCGCTGCTGCACCCGCGATCCCGACCATTGCGTCGTAGCGCCGGAAGCACCGCGCACGGAGCAAGCGCCGGCGCGCGGGCGCCTGCCGCACTGCGTCCCGCAGAAAGGGGCACGTCAGGGCCCCATCGGCGCGCCATGCACGGCCGGTTCGCCATGGCGCGCCGGCTGCGGCAAAATCCTGTACATTGCCAGCCTTGTTCAGCCAGCTAGACAGACCGATCGCCGTGGCCCTGTTTTCCTCCGCCCGCCCGCCCAGAACCATCCTCGTTGCCGCGCCGCGCCGTATCGGCGACGTGCTGTTGACGACGCCGCTCGTGCGTTCGCTGAAGGCCCGCTGGCCCGATGCGCAGATCGACATGCTGGTGTTTCGCGGCACCGAAGGCGTGCTCGAGCACAATCCGGACGTGCGGCGCGTGATCGTCGTCGCGCAGCGCGCGGGATTCCGCGAGCGGCTGCGCGACGCGCTGTCGATGTGGCGCCGCTACGATCTCGCGTGCGCGGCGCTGAGCTCCGACCGGCCGCGCTTCTATAGCTGGTTCGCGGGCCGCAAACGGGTCGGCCTCGTCGATCCCGACCGCGTCACGTGGCTCACCCGGATGATGCTGAACGGGATCGCGATCAATCACCACGAAGCCGCGCATACGGTCGTCAGCACGCTCGCGCTGGCACCCGTGATCGGCATCGAGCCGGTGTCCGAGGTCGTCGCGCCCGGCATCGGCGACGATCCCGCCCGGCGTGCCCGCTTCGATGCATGGCTCGCGGAGTCGCCGGCGATCCGCGACGGCAAACCGCTGGTCGTCCTGCATCCGTATCCGATGTTCCGTTACAAGCAATGGCAGCTCGAAGGCTGGGTCGAGATGATCGGCTGGTTGCGCGAGCAGGGCTTCGCGGTCGCGTTGTCGGGTGGTCCGGGCGATCGCGAGCGCGAGTATGCGGAGCAGGTCGCGGCCGAGGCGGGCGGCGACGTACTGAACCTGGTCGGCCGCCTCACGTTCGGCGAAAGCGCGGAGCTCGTGCGGCGCGCGCGCCTCTTCATCGGGCCCGACACCGGCGCGACGCACGTCGCGGCCGCGACGGGCCCCGACACGATCGCGCTGTTCGGCCCGTCCGACCCGGTGCGCTGGGGGCCGTGGCCGCAGCACTGGCCCGCGACCGAGAATCCGTGGCCGCTGCGCGGCTCGGGGCGGCACGGGAACGTGTGGCTGCTGCAGGGGGAGGGTGATTGCGTGCCGTGTCGGCAGGAAGGCTGCGAGCGCAAGGTCGACAGCCGCAGCGATTGCCTCGCCAATCTCGGCGCGCAGCGCGTGAAGGCCGCGGCGGCCGAGATGCTCGGGCTGAATCCGCCGGGCCCGGCGGAAGCCCTCGTCGTCGACACGTCGCGACTGCATCGCGCCGGATCCGACTGACGCGCGGCAGGCGCGCGTTTTTTCTTCGTTCCTGGGGGGCTTGTTTCGCGACGGGCCGCGCTGAAGGCGCGCTGCCCGCTCGCTTCGACAGCGGGTCACCGCCGCCGTCGAAACCGGTCGACAGCGGGGCCTATGCCGTCGTGCGTTACGCGCTGCGCCGGATCGCCGACGTCTCGCGCGGCAGCGCCTCGCTGCGCTCGCCGCAACCGAGCAGGATGCCGGCCAGCAGCACGATCAGGTGCCCTTCGGCGAAATCGAGCAGCAGCGAATTCGCGAGACTACCGATCGCGAAGATCGCGAGCCAGCCGAGCAGCACATGCCGCGAGCGCGGATCGAGCGTGCGGCTGCCGCGCGCGATCTGCACGATCAGGTTGACGAACAGCAGCAGGCCGAGCGAGCCGAGCTGCACGGCCATCAGCAGGTATTCGTTGTGCGGGTTCGACGTGAGCTGGCCTTCGGCGGACGTCTTGCCGGCCGTGAGCTTCTCGAATTCGAACTCGAGGCCGCCCGCGCCGTAGCCGATCACCGGGCGCTGGCGATACAGCTCGAGCCCCTTCTTGTACCACTCGAGGCGCAGCCCGGTCGACGTTGCCGCATCGCTTTGCCGGTATTGCTGCACTTCCGACACGACCTTCACGAGCCGGCCGTTGTGAACCGTGCACGCGGCGACCACGAGCGCGACGCCGAACAGGACGAACACGCCGGCGGCGAGCCCCGCGCGCAGCGCCGACTGACGGCGCAGCAACAGCACGAAACGCACGGCGACGACGAGGATCAGCAGCAGCGCGATGACCTGCCCCGTGCGTCCCTGCAGCATCACGAATACGTTGACGAGCGACCACGCGGCAACCCCCGCATAGGCGGCGCGCAACAGCGTCGTACGGGCCGCCAGGGCCAGATCGGCCGCCTGGTAGAACAGCAGCGCGCCGAACATGCCGGCGGCGATGTGGTTCTTGAACACCCACGCACGCGACAGCGGCAGTTGGGTCGCATACGCGGGCCCGATCGAGGTCAGCCCGAGATAGTTGGTCGTCGACAGCAGCAGGATCACGCACAGCGTGCCGAACCAGCAGCGCCGCACGATCGGCGCCCAGTTCGAATGTCGGAACGCGAGCACCGCGAAGGGCAGCAGCAGCAACTTGTCGTATTTGGCGACCCAGTTCCACGCCTTGTTAGGCGGCGCAACCGTATACGCGACGCTGGCAGTCAGCGCGGCGAGGATCAGCAGCGCCGCGAGCGAAGCCGGGTCGGTGACGAACGAGCGCAGGCCGCGCCAGAATTCAGGGGAGATCACGAGCGCGGCGGCGAACAGCCCGCAGAAGACGTTGGTCAGCGCGGTCGAGACCGGCACCATGCAGAGCGCGGCGACGGCGAATGCGCGGGCGGCGGTCAGGCGCCGCGTGGCGGGAGCGGAAAACGAAAGCATCGGAACCTGTCGAATGGGCGAATACGGCATGCGGGCACCGTGCTGCGCGCCGCGCGTCCCGGCGGCACTGGCCAGGACGAACCGCGAAGTATACGCGAAGCAGGTCGCGTTTCCGTGTCGTTTCCGGGGTCTGATCAGCGGAATTCGGTCAGCTGAAGGCGCGCTTGATCCGCGAGCGCAGCAGCGCGCGCTTCAGGCGCCCAACGACTGCCGGCGTATCGAGCGCGATGCGCGTGCCGGCCGGCTCGCCGCGATGCAGGTAGTAGCGGTCGAACGTCGCCTGGGTCATACCCCATTTATTCAGAAACTGGCGGCGGCCGTCGTTCTTGACGATCTTGCCCGTGCTCTTCTGCTGGAAGTGGTAGACGAGGCTGTCGCCGACACCGAGGAAGATCCGGCAGCCGGCGTCCCAGAATTTCATCGAGAAGTCGTTGTCGCTGCTCATGCCGGGCGACAGTTCGCTGCTGTAGCCGCCGATGCGGTTCCACCAGTCGCGGTGCACGAGCGTCGGCGGCCAGGTCGACCCGAGCCAGTCCGCGCGCGCGAGCCGCGGGGTGGCCTCGACGAGGCCCGCCGCGTCGAAATGCTCGGCGTCGCGGCCGAAATTGCTGACGACGACGCACGGGTTGCGCGTGTCGACCGGCTCGATCATCGTGCCCGACAGCATGAAGAGGTCGGTCGGCATCGGTTCGATGCGGCGCACGAGCGCCGTGTCCCAGCCGGGGCAGCAGAACATGTCGTCGTTCATGTAGACGACGTAGTCGCGCGTCGCGCGCGCGGCGGCCAGGTTCACCGCATGGCAGATGCCGATGTTGGTCGGCGATGCGGTGTGTTCGATCCGTTCGCTGCGTACCCAGTCGAGCGTGCCGTCCGAGCCGTCGTTCACGTGCACGATGATCTGGTGGTCGTACGCGGAATGGCGGCGCAAGCTGTCGACGACGAGCTTGAGGTACGGCAGGTTGTTCCAGGTCGGGATGATGATGGAGAACATGGCGGTCGGATTCGTTGGTCGTCGTGGCGGGCGGCGCCCGGTGCAGCCTCTCGGGCGGGCGCGTGCGGCGCGGGCAGCCCGGCAGTGTAACGCCGGGCCGGCCGCGTGCCGGCGGCGCGCGGGGGCGGGCGCTCAGCGCGCCGGTTCGTGGCCGAGCTTCAGGAAGCGGTAGTACACGGTTTCCGCGTTGAACACGGCGATCATGAAGCCCGCGCGGCCGTCGAGGAACCCGCGCCGCAGCACGGAGGTGCGCACGAACGCCCAGGCGCCGCGCGCGAGCGCCTTGCCGAAGCCGCCGCGCTGGCCGGCCGCGCGGCGCGGGCGCGCGCCGGCGGTCGAATACGCGTCGAGCTTGCGCACGACGGTTTCGAAGTCCTCGTACGAGTAGTGCATCAGCTTGCCGGGCAGGCGCTGCGCGGCGGTATCGAACACGAGGCGCTCGTGCACGAGATCGTCCGAGAAGCGCGCGGTGCCGCGCCGGAACAGGCGCGGCACCCAATCCGGATACCAGCCGCTGTGATGGATCCACTGGCCGCAGAAGCTCGACAAGCGGTCGAGCGCATAGACCTGCGCGGCCGGCGCGCGGATCGCGTCGCGGATCGACTGTGCGAGTTCCGGGCTGACGACTTCGTCGGTATCGAGCGACAGGATCCAGTCGGTGCCGAGCGCGTCGAGCGCGCGGTTCTTCTGCGGGCCGAAGCCCGGCCAGTCGCGCTCGACGAGCACGCGCGCGCCGTGCGCCTGTGCGATCGCGACCGTATCGTCGGTGCTGCCGCCGTCGATGACGACGACATCGTCGGCGAACGACAGCGCGTCGAGGCACTGGGCGAGCCGCGCGGACGCGGTGAGGGCGATGAGGGCGACGCCGAGGGAGGGTTCAGCCATGAAATCGTCGGAAAGGCGGAGAAAACGGTGAGCGGCAGTATACCCGCGGCCCGGCCGCCGGCCGCAGCGGCCTTGCCCGTGCCGGCGGGGGGCGGTGCAGCTATAATGTTGAGCCCTTTTCGGCACCCGCCCGACAGGGCGAAATCCCGGGCGGCCACGCGCCGGGCGCCGCATCGCGGCTCAAGAAGGATTGACTTGGAAACCCAGAACACTCTTCGCAAACCGATGGACGGCAGCGGCACCTCGCCGGTCACGGTCCTCAAGCGCCTGTGGCCGTACATCCGGCCGCTGATCGGCATCGTGGTGCTCGCCGTGATGACGATGGGCGTCGTCGCGGCCACCGAAGCCGGCATTCCGGCGCTGCTCAAGCCGCTGCTCGACCACGGCTTCGGCGTGCACGGCAGCGACAGCGCGAAATGGTACGTGCCGATCGCGGTGATCGGCCTCGCGCTCGTGCGCGGCGTATCGCAGTACGCATCGAATTACCTGCTCAACTACGTGTCGAACCGCATCCTGCTGCAACTGCGGCTCGAGATGTTCCAGCGGATGCTCCACACGGGCGCGTCGTTCTTCCAGCGCGAAACCGCGAGCACGGTGATCAATGCGATCGTGTTCGAGGTCAACCAGATCCTGTCGGTGCTGACGGGCGTGATGGTCACGCTCGTGCGCGATTCGCTGACGGTGATCTTCCTGCTCGGCTACCTGTTCTACCTGAACTGGCGGCTCACGCTGATCGTCGCGGTGATCCTGCCCGGCATCGGCTGGCTCGTCAGCAAGATCAACCGCCGCCTGCGCCGCCTGAACCGCGAGCACCAGACGCTGACCAACGAGCTGTCGTACATCGTCGAGGAGACGGTCGGCGGCTACAAGGTCGTCAAGGTGCACAACGGCGAAGCGTACGAGATGGACCGCTTCACCGCGATGAGCAAGCGCCTGCGCGGCTACGCGATGCGCATGACGATCTCGGGCGGTCTCGCGCAGCCGCTCACGCAGTTCCTCGCGTCGATCGCGCTCGCGGTCGTGATCACGATCGCGGTCGTGCAGTCGACCAACGACCAGACGACGGTCGGCGGCTTCGTCGCGTTCGTCACGTCGATGCTGCTGGTGATCTCGCCGCTCAAGCACTTGATCGACGTCAACCAGCCGCTGCAGCGCGGGATGACGGCCGCCGAGCTGATCTTCGGGCTGATCGACGAGCCGGCCGAGCCGCAGGGCGGCGGGCGGCCGCTGCCGCATGCGCGCGGCGAGATCGAGTTCCGCAACGTGTCGTTCGACTACGGCGCGGCCGAGCGGCCGACGCTCGACCGCATCTCGTTCAAGGTCGCGCCGGGCGAGATGATCGCGCTCGCGGGCCCGTCCGGCAGCGGCAAGACGACGCTCGTGAACCTGCTGCCGCGCTTTTTCGATCCGACGGACGGCGCGATTCTGGTCGACGGCGTGCCGGTTTCCGACTACGAACTCCACGCGCTGCGCAGCCAGATGGCGATGGTCAGCCAGGACGTCGTGCTGTTCAACGACACGATCGCCGCGAACGTCGCGTACGGGCAGACGCCCGACCGCGCGCGCGTGCAGGCCGCGCTCGAGGCCGCGAACCTCGCCGATGCGGTCGCCGCGATGCCCGACGGGCTCGACACGCTCGTCGGCGGCAACGGGATGCGGCTGTCCGGCGGCCAGCGCCAGCGGCTCGCACTCGCGCGCGCGATCTACAAGGACGCGCCGATCCTGATCCTCGACGAAGCGACGTCGGCGCTCGATTCGGAATCGGAGCGCCACGTGCAGGCCGCGCTCGAACGGCTGATGGAGGGTCGTACGACGCTCGTGATCGCGCACCGTCTGTCGACCATCGAGCGCGCCGACCGCATCCTCGTGCTCGAGGCCGGCAAGATCGTCGAAGAGGGCAGCCACGACGAACTGCTGCGCCACGGCGGCCTCTACGCGCACCTGCACCGGATCCAGTACCAGCAGCAGGCGGCTTGACGCACGTTCCGTTCGCGTCAACCGGTGTGCTAGGCTTCAGCGGGCATGCCCAGTCATTTCGTACGGCGTGTCCACAAGGAGGGAAGGCACAATGAAGAAGATGCAATGCATGATGCTGGCCGCACTGATCGCGGCAGGTTGCGCCGCGACGGCGGCGATCGCGCAGGATCACGGCAACTACGACAAGCACGATAACCACGATAACCACGGCATGCAGCGCGGCCATGGCCCGAAACGCATGCCGCCCGGCCAGGCGATGCATCGCGAGGACGACGTGCCGCCGCGCTGGGCCGACCAGCCGCGCCGCGACTGGCACAAGGGCGACCGGCTGCCCAACGAATTCCGCGACCGCCAGTACGTGATCGACGACTGGCGCGGCTACCGCCTGAGCCCGCCGCCGCGCGGCTATCAGTGGGTCGGCGTGGGCGGCGATCACCTGCTCGTGCAGATCGGCTCGGGCCTCGTGCTGCAGGTCGGCCAGTAACGTTTCCCGTCGTTTATCCGGTTGCCGGGCGCGCGCCCGGCAACCGCGTCACTTGGTCGCCGCGCGGCTGAACCAGCGTCGCTCGATTCTCGCCATCCCCCAGCACACGCCCAGCGCACACACGGTGCCGAGCGTCACCTCGCCGAGCCGCATCAGCGGAATGTCCCACAGCGGGCCGTTACCCGGAAACAGCAGCACGATCGTCGCGGTCACGCCGCCGAGCCGTGCCGCGCTGCCGACGTTCAGGCACCAGCAGCAGACGATCGTGAGCGCGACCGCGAGCGCATAGGCGACCAGGCGATCGCCGCCGAGCGCGGCGCCCGCGAAGCCGAGCACGCCGCCGATCATCGCGCCGATGAACTGGTCGCGGGACAGCGACATCGTGTCCGAGTAGTTGTGCTGCGTGACGGCGATCGCGGTGACCGCCGCCCACACGGCCTGCTCGGTGTGCAGCGCACGCCCGATTGTGTACGCGAGGCACGCGCCGCAGACGGCCTGGATGGCCATCAGCACACCTTGCACGAAACGCTCGCTGAAGGTCAGCCCCTTGAACAGATCGAAGACCGACTGCTGGATCTGCTGGCGGGCTTCGTTGAGTGTCCTGATCGTATCCATCATGAGTTCGCCAAGAAGCGGGTAACGGCGGCGCGCCAGTCTCACTGCGCCTGTTCGGGCGACGTGGCGGCCGGTTCGTCGGCCGCGGCGTCGCCGTTGTCGACGCGCGTTTCGGGCATCACGAGCCAGACCAGCAGCACCGCGAGCGCACCTGCGCCCGCGAGCCCGAAGAAGCTGACCGCGTTGCCGAAGTGGTCGGCGACGTAGCCGGCCGCGGCCGTGCTGAGCGTCGCGCCGATCCCGGCCGCGAGCCCGAAGAGCCCGATACACAGGTTATAGCGGCCCTTGCCGCCCGCGACGTCGGCAGCGATCAGCGGCAGCATCACGCCGAACACGGCCGCGCTGATGCCGTCGAGCATCTGCACGGGCACCAGCAGGTACGGGCTGCTCACGCCGGCGAACAGCAGCGCGCGCACCGGCAGCGCCGAGAAGCCGAGCAGCAGGATCGGCCGGCGCCCCCCAACGTTGCGCGGAGCGGCCGACCCACGGCGACAGCATCGCGACGATCGCCTGCGGCACGATGATGCACGCGGCGATCACGAGCTGCACGTTCTCGCCCATCCCGGCCGTGACTTCGCCGGCCGCGAGGTTGAGCATCGCCGCGTTCGACAGGTGGAACAGCACGACGCACGCCGCGAAGATCAGCATCCGGCGGTCGCGCAGCAGTTCGAGCAGCGTTTCGCGTTCGCCGGCTTCGTCGTGGCCGCCGTGGTCGTCGGGCTTCGACGACTGCGGGATCACCTCGTGCGTCGGCTGGATCATCGCGAGCGCGAACAGCGCGGGCAACGCCAGCACTGCGGTCAGCCAGAACACCGCGCGCGCGGAGAAGTAGTCGCCGGTGAGCCCCATCAGGCCCGCCGCGACCGCGCTGCCGATCGATGCCCAGCGCGCGTTGCGGCCGAGCCGGTCGCCGAGGTCGGCGCGGCCGACGAGCGAGAACGAGATCGCGGCCATGGCCGGCACGAGCATGCAGCTCGCGAAACCGTGGAACACCTCGGCGGCGATCACCGGCACGATCGTCGGGCTCGACGCGAGCAGCACCGCGGACAGGATGATGGCCGCGATCGCCCATGCGGCCGCGCCCTTCTTGTTCTTCAGCGCATCGACGGCCGCGCCGCCCGGCACCTGGCTGACCATCGCGCTGATCGTGCCGATCGACAGCACCATGCCGATCTCGCCCTGCGTCCACGTGTGCGACGCGAGGTAGGACGCGATGAACGGACCGAACCCGGTTTGAACGTTTGCAACGAAAAAGTTGAGCCAGTCGAGGGACCGCAGACTGCGAACGCTGACGGAATGCTTGATCGTCATCGGGTGGCACTCGCAGACGAAGCCGGCGCGGGGGCGGCAGGAGGCGGCGAGACCGCGACGACCGGCTTGTCGGCCGCGTAGGGCGGCGACGCCTTGATCTGCGCGTCGTTCAGGTCGAGCTGCGGATGCAGCGCCTTGTCGCGCGTGACGAAGCGCAGCGCGGCCCAGTTCGCGGCGATCGAACGGCGGTCGGTATTGACGAGCCCCCCGAGGTCGAGCACGACGGCCTGCGGTTGCGCGGCGCGGTCGATCAGCACGTCGACGATGCGGCCGATCTTCGTGCCGTTCGGGCGCTCGACATCGCTGTCGAGCATCGGCAGCCGTGTCGCGGGCGATGCCGCGGCCGAGCCCGACAGCGGCACGGCCTTCGGCCGCGCGGCGGGCGGCAGGTCACCCGACGGCACGTCGAGCACGATCGGCTCCTGTTTGCCGCCCGGCGTGAAGCGGAACACGTTCCACGGGAAGATGACCTTGCGGTCGCCGACGCCCATGAAGCCTTGCAGGTTGACGACCATTTCGCGCGGCTTGCCGTTCGCGTCGGCCACCATGTCGACCGCGCGGCCGATCACCTTGCCGTTGCGGCGCGCGACTTCGCTGTCGAGCAGCGCATGGATCTGGGTGCGGTCGAGCGCGCGCGTCGCGACGAGCGGCGCGGGCGGCGGGGGGGGGCGGCGTCGGCGATTCGGGGCGCTGCACGGGCTTCGGCCGCGCCACCTCGCGGTGCGGCTTCTTCGGCGCTTCCGGTTCCTCCGGCTGGGTCGGCGCCGGCACGGGCGGCATCGTCAGCGGCTCGCCGGCCGTTTCCTCGACGGGCTCGACGAGCGCTTCGCTGATCGGCGCGGGCGGATTCTGGGTCGGCAGCAGCCCGCAGCCGGACAGCAGCACGGCGGCGGCGAGAATCGGGAAGACCGTCGACGACGGAAACGACTTGCGGGATGCGGGAAACGGAAGTCCGCCGCTCATTGACACTCACTCCATGGGTCGGGGGCGGCCCGAGGGCACGCGGCTGGCGATGGATGGCGGGTGCGGGCGGCGCACCACGCGAGGTGAGAGTTTAACGTGTCTTGCTTTCACGACCGGTTTCGATGGCCGATTGGAGGCGGACTGTCGGGAAAAGGAAGGGATCGGAGGCGGGGCGGGGGATGCCGCGGGTGATGCCGAATGACGGCCGAGGATGCGGCTGCGGCGCCCGACCGTCGAGGACGACGAGGTGGGCGCCGCGCGTGCCGGCTGCTTATTTGACCAGCGCGCCGAGCGTCGTCGTGACGGGCGCGAGCACGCCGCCGCCCGTTTTCGAGATCGCGCCGGTGCCGGTGCTGCCCGTCAGCCCCGCGACGGGCGAGCCGCCGGCCGCGCCCGACACCGCTCCCGTCACGGCGCCGACCGCCGACGTGAGCGCGCCTGCCGGGCTGCTGCCGCCCGTCGCGCCGCCGAGTGCGCCCGTCGACAGGAGCCCCGTGACCGGCGCGAGCGGACTCGTCGTGGCGCCACCACCGCCGAGCAGCGTCGTGCCCGCGGTCGCCACCGTGTTGCCGGTCGCCGTCACGACGGTGCCGACGCCGGTCGTCACCGGATTGCCGCCGGTCTTCGCGATCGTCGTGCCGGCGCTCGCGACACCGTTGCCGACCGTCGTCACGAGGTTCGTGAGCGGCGCGCCGAGCGGCGTGCTCGACGCGACGGTCTGCGTGACCGACCCGACCGTCGACGTGATCGGCGTGATCGCCGAGCTGGCGGCGCCCGTGATCTGTGCGACGGGGCCGGTCGACAACTGGGTGCCGAGCGTCGCGCCGCCGCCCGCGATCGTATTGCCGAGCGTCGTGATCGCGCCGCCGACGGGCGACGTGACGGGCGCGAGCGGCGCCAGCGCCGAACCGCTTGCGCCGAGACTCGACACGACGCTGCCCGTCGCGGCGACCGCGTTGCCGAGGTTCGTGACCACGCCGCCCGTGCTCGCGACCGTCGTGCCGACCGGGTTCGACGACGCGCCGAGCTGGCCGAGCCCCGACCCGACGCCGTTGCCGAGCGTCGTGACGGCTGCGCCGGCGTCCTGCACGACGGTGCCGAGCCCCTGCGTGGTCGCCGCGTTCGTGCCCGGCAGCGACTGGCCGGCGATCACCGTGCCGACGCCCGACACGGTGCCGCCCGCGGCCGTCACGATGTTGCTCGACGAATCGATCGTCTGGCCGAGCGCATTGGCCGAGGTGCCGGTGCCCGAGGTGCTGCCGGAGCCACCGGAGCCGCTGCCCGTGCCGCCGACGGTCGAGCCGGCCCCCGACCCGCTGCCGGACCCGTTGCCCGTGCCGCCGGTGGTGGCGGTCGTAGCGCCCGAACCCGATCCGCCGCCGGTGCCCTGGCTCAGCGAACCGGAGCCGCCGCACGCGGACAGCGACATCAGCGCCGCAACGCCCGCCGCGATCATGATCATTCGGAGTCCTGCTTGATGGGTGTTCGGCGTATGCATGTCATCCTCGTATCGATTGAAGGGTTGGGTCAGGCGGCCTTCGCGTGCGCCGATGTGTCGTCGCTACGGTGGGGAAGCGGCTGGCGCATCGTTGGTTGTCTCCCTGATTGACCTGTCGCCGTGTCGCGTTTTCGCCTGCACCGGAAGCCGGAACACCTGTCGGGCGAGCGGTTTGCATTCTTTCGTATTGCTTGCCGATCGCACCGAAAAACACCGGATTCCTGGCGATCAGAGTAGGTCCACCGGCGGGAGACGTCCTTTAACGATCGTTAAATTGAAGTAAGCGTCCGATTCATATCCGGAATCGGGGTAATCACGGTCGACGCGGTGTGAATCGTGTGAGTCGGTGCCGGTCGCGCGGGTGTCGGGCGACGGGGAAGGGGGGGAGAGCGGGGGAGGAGGCGGTACACGCAGGCGCCGGCCTGGCCCGCCGTCATGGCGGGCAGGCGCGGGCGCTGCCCTGCAGGGAGAAGCCGGAAAGTCAGGCGTCCGGATACCACGCATCGGTGAATTCGCTGACCTTGACGTCGGTCAGTTCCGGCCGTG
>JAJJMA010132284.1:0-13394 GCA_023529015.1 Papaver nudicaule
AAATCCGTATAAAACTATGAGAAAATCTTTTTATTACGGTGTGTTAGATGTCATTAGTATATCCTCAGATGTGTAGGAGCACGTAATATGGAGTTCTTGTGAAAATACTTGAAAACTTTTGTTTGCATGATAAGTTCATATACGTCATTAGAAATTTAGGATGAAGGTGGAGTGTTATGTCAAACATGATTCTTAGCAGATTTATTTTAGTTAGAGATCATAACGTCATTTTGGACTCAAGGTGTTATGAAAAGTTATTAACGGAATCTTCATGCCGTACAGATTTTGATCTTTGTTATGAGTAGGATTATTAAACTTTGGTGTTTTTAGGGTTTCAATGAGTTTTCAAAATTTAGGGTTTCTTCCAACTGCCGACAAGACTAGGTCATGCTCTGCAAATGTTGCTGCTGCTGTTCTGTACTATTTTGTTTGTTTCTTACTTTGTCAGAAACTGTTCAACCGCCTCCACTAACAAATTTGGCATTTGCTAACAGTCAAGCTAGCTTAATACTGTCAGGAAGTGCTTTTGTTGTTTTCTACACAGGATACTAAAATGGCGACTAAGCGGAAAGGAGGTACAGCGTCAACAAGTAGAGCTTCGAAATTTCCTACACCCGCTGAGTCTGTTCCCCTTCCTAATCGACACAACTTGAGAAGTTCAGCGGTACCACCGTTAGGTTTTGCACATGATTTCTTCTTGAATGGCAATGCTAGTCAGCGGTCAACAACACCACAGCCAGTGAGTCAGCAACATCAGCCAATGGCGCCGACATCAGAACAACAACAGACAGCAACAATGCAGTCAGCAGTACTTTCACAGCAAACAGCGGCAACCCAGTCAGCGGCACCTCAACAGCAGACAGAGACTTTGGGTCCTATTCTGATGCAAGACATAACACATTTGGATGGAATACCAGAAGAGGAGGAGGAAGAAGAAGTCCCAGCGCAAAGTAAAGGAAAAGCAGTGGATGACGGCACCATCAAAGAAGCAGCGATTCCCGGTGAAACATCTCATGCAGTGGAAGGACTATCAAGAGTAGTGAGCGGTCATCTCAATTCTAATGGGTTACCCTTGAGAGCAGCCGGTAATACATCAAAGGAGATAGGAGGTAGCAGTAGAATGATGATCGCTGTTGGAGCATCAAGGACAGCGCCAATAACAGTGTCGGAAGGAAAGTCCGCTAACAACACTGAAGAATTGCTAAAGAAATTTTTTGAGCAGAGCACTATAAATCAAGCACAGATGCAGTTGCAAATGCAAAGACAAATGGACATTATCCTTCAGAGCAACTTACAATTGGCAGAACAGCATAGGCAACTAATGGAAAGTCGAAGCAGGAGCCGCTCAAATCATACAGTACACAAACATCAAAAGAACAGATTTGCAAGACCAGAGGTGGAAGCATCTACAGCGAAAAAGGAAGAAGGAAGTAAGAGGGCTGGGAAATCTAATCACGGTGAAGAAAGTTACGCTGACTCGGGCAAGATGGAAGATATACAAGAGTACATCTCAAGAAGATTCCGCCGTATGGAGAAAAAGATAGAAGAAGCCGCCGGTCAGACAAAAGACGATAAACTAAAAAAGGCAATCTCAGAAGCCAAGAAGACGCCATTTGTAGATGAAATTACGTATGGATATGTATCTAAGAGATTTAGTATGCCAACTTTTTCATCAATCTTTGACGGTACAGGAGATCCAACATTACACTTGCAAAGCTACAGAAGAGATTTAACAGCTTGGATTGGTTCAGATCCAATAATGTGTATGTCGTTTGCTGCTGCTCTCAAGGATGAAGCTTTAGCCTGGTTTGGCAGTCTGAAAGAAAAGTCAATTGAGAGATACGCAGAGTTGGAAGAGAAATTTATTGCAAATTACATTCAAAACAAGAGACTGCGCCCAGGGGCAGAGAAACTGTTTAACAACAGGAAAAGACCTATGGAAACGTGTAGAAGTTACATAATGAGGTGGAGAAAATTGTGTAGTGAAGTGGGGACGGCGGTATCTGACAAGGAAAAAATGGGTGCATTTATCAGCGGTATGGAGACAACGGATCAGATGTTTCAGTCTTTATATTGGACTCCAGTGGCAGATATAGGAGAGTTAAGGGCAAGACAGAATGAATGGTTGGTATATGAAGAAATGCGAGAAGAAGAAGAACGCCAGAAGAGAGAAAGCGCAAAGCATGCTCACTCTATCAACAATTTGTCGCCAGAAGAACAAGAAGAAGCAAGAAAGGAATGGATTAGAAAGGAACACAAAAAATTGGAGGAAGCAGCAGCTAAGACTTCAGCGGCAGTCGTCCCACATCAGCAGCCACAAGAAAGACAGCAGCATCAGCAAAGCGGCTATCAACAGTGGAATCAAGGGAAAAGAGACACTTATGCGGGAAGAGATGATCAAGACAATAGAGGCAGATACGCCAACAACGATAGAAGAAATTACAGCGACAACATAGGAGGATATGACAATAGGCGACAGGGGAATGGTGATAGGAGATTCAACAATGATAATAGAAGATTTGGCGACAGAAAGCCAGGATACCCAGATTTCCAAGATGTCACGCTACCAAAGCTACGTGTCACATACACTGATGCATTTGGGCAGATAGAAAGCTCAGCATCAAGGAACGAAATTCGCTATCCCTTTAATAGGGGCAATCCTGCGAACCCTATTTCCAACACTAGCCAATACTGCCAGTATCATCAGTTTCTTGGTCACACAACCGAAAATTGCACAGGAGTTCAAAGAGAAGTTCATAGATTCATCAAAATGGGAAGATTTCAAGATTTCTTAGAACTACCCCCAGCGCCACCACTGGAGGTTCAGCCAGTCCAAGCAGTGCAGCCAAAGCCGGAAGTATTTGAGGTTGAAGTTCAGCGTGATTTGAAAGAGTTGAATTGTTTTTCAATTGTGCATTCAACAATCAGTAGAGATGAATTTCATAACAATGTAATGTCAAGAATTCACAAGAGGGATAGCAGTGGCAAAGAGATTTTCAGTGTCGCCGTCAAAAACAGCCCACTACTAGAATGGATGAAAAAGCCAGTCAGTTTTTCGGCGGTAGAGCTATCACCTGAGGCAAGAAGTCACTTGAACCCTTTGGTCCTTACTATCCAGATAGGAAAGTTTAAGGTTCCAAGAGTATTGGTTGATCCAGGAAGCTCTGTTGATATTCTCTTCAACTCAGCGTACCAGGCTATGGACTCTAAAGAAGAGCCAGTAGAGGCATTAGTTCCTTCGTCATACAGTATTTATGGATTTAATGGGATAGCATCCAAACCCAAAGGAGAAGTGAAGATGAAGATTGTTACGACCAAAACATTGATTATGGATACTACTTTCTGTGTTGTGGAGGTAGACTCGCCGTATGCATCAATCCTCGGCAGACCATGGTTGCACAGCATCAAGGGAGTACCTTCTACTTATCATCAGCGGTTGCGATTTCCAACTCCAGAAGGGGTAGCTGAATACATTGGCGATTCATCTACAGCAAAGGCATGCAATGAAGTAGACGTAAAGATGCGTGAAACTCGAAAACTCAGACTAAATGAGAAAAAGAAGCAGACAAAAGAAGAAATCAAGACTAAAGAAATAGCTTAGCTGACTGCTGATCCTAAAAAATATATTCTTTCTGTTAAGGAAGGTGAGTCAGCGGCAGGACCTTCAGCGCCTTTATAGCAGTTAAAGGAACCTTCGCCTATGGGTGAGCCAGATTTGCACTTCACAGCGGTAGAGCCTACAAGAGAGATCAACATAGGTGAAGAAGGTGCTCCAAAGATAGTAAAAATTGGTACTTTATTGAATGAAGAAGAATCTCGGCAGCTAGAAGCTTTACTAAAGGAGTATGTGGATGTTTTCGCTTGGGGCATGAATGAGATGCCGGGTATTGATCCAAAAACTGAATGCCATAGATTGGATATAGATCCAAGGATCAGGCCATTCAAACAGCGTCCAAGGAAGTTGGCACCAGCGTACAAGGAGGCGGTGGAGGCTGAGATTGATAAGATGAAAGCGTCAGGAATCATTAGACCAGTTCAATATCCAGAATGGATAGCTAATATGGTGGTGGTTCCTAAGAAGAATAAAGGGGTAAGAATTTGTATTGATTTCAGCGACTTGAATAGGGCATGTCCCAAAAATAGCTTCCCATTACCAAGCATAGATCAGACCGTTGATGCTACCTCTGGGTATGAGTTGCTGTCTTTTATGGATGGTTATTCTGGATATAACCAGATACCGCTGGCTGAAGAAGATCAGCGCCATACAGCTTTTTTCTCCACTAAGGGTTTATTTTGCTACACAAGAATGTCGTTTGGTCTCAAGAATGCTGGCGCTACATACCAGAAGATGGCCCAAGATATGTTTGAAAAATGGATAGGCAAAACCATGGAGGTATACGTTGATGACATGTTGGTCAAAAGCAAGAAAAAGAAGGATCATGTACAAGACTTGAAAGAAATCTTTGATCACATGAGAGTAACCAAGTTAAAGATCAACCCAGCAAAGTGCGTATTCGGTGTTACATCTGGAAAGTTTTTGGGTTATGTTGTCACAAAGAAAGGAGTGGAGGCAGACCAGGCCAAAGTCAAAGCTGTTTTGTAAATGCCCTCGCCGGTAACTCTGAAGGATGTTATGCGCTTAAATGGTGTACTGGCGTCTCTTAACAGATTCATATCTCGATTTTCTGACAAGTGCAAATTATTTTTCCAAATGCTGAAGAAAGGAGAAAAGTTCAACTGGACAAAAGACCATGAGGAGGCTTTCCAGGGAATAAAGAAGTACTTAGCTACTTTGCCAGCTATTCAGCCGCCGGAGCACGGAGAAGAACTAAGGGTCTACTTGGCGGCCACATCATCAGCGGTCAGTGCAGTCTTAGTGCGGACAAAAGGAGGAGAGACACCAATATATTATATTAGTCGAACTCTACAGCCCGCTGAGAAGAATTATACTAAAATAGAGCAGCTAATACTAGCTCTGGTTTTCGCCACTAGCAGACTTTGCCCATATTTTCATGCTCATCCCATAACGGTGCTTACCAAAACTCCTATTGAAGCTATCCTTCATAGTTCTCAAAGAGCAGGGCGTATTGCAAAATGGAATGCTCAGATAGATCAGTTTGGCGTCAAATACGAAATAAGGACAGCTCAAAGGTCACAGGTTATTGCTGATTTCCTGGCATACTTTCCCATTGAAGAAGAAGAAGAAGAAGAAACTGAAGATATTCCATTTATGGAGAAGGAAGATCCAGACGAAGGAGTCCCAGACTTGCTGAAAAGAGATCCAAACCAGTGGGAAGTATATGTTGATGGCTCAGCTAATAAAGAAGGCAAAGGAATTGGCATAGTCTTTATCTCACCAAAAGGTTCGAGGATAGTCCACTCATTCAGATTAGAGTTCCCAGCCACAAACAATGAGGCAGAATATGAAGCGGTGATACACGCCATGAGGCTCATAATCGAAATGGACATCAGCAACATTCGTTTGACTAGTGATTCTCAGCTTGTCATTCGACAGATCTTAGGCAGATATGAAGCACATGATAGCTCGTTGAAGCAATATTTACAGTTGGCAAGAGAATATGCTAACAAGATTATTGGTCTTGAATTTAGACACATATGCAGAAACGACAACAGACATGCTGATGCACTAGCATTTATCTCTTCAATGATGGCAGATCCAGAGGTGCCGGCAATAGCAATTGAAAGGTTAAAGATGTCATCAATAGAAGGAAGAAGGCAGCAGGAGGTCTTGGCGGTAGATATTGAAGAATCAGCGGAAACAGACTGGAGAGTTCCTATCAGATATTACTTGGAGCATTTCACCACTCCTGGAAACAAACTTTTAGCGCACAAGGTTATCAGTAGGTCAAGAAAATATGAGCTAAGAGACGACGTCCTATACAGAAGATCATTTGCTGGGCCACTATTACGATGTGTATCAAGAGATGAAGGAAAGAAGCTGTTAAAGGAAATTCATGAAGGGGACTGTGGAAATCACAGCGGACAAAGAGCGCTGGCTCTAAAGGTAAAGATGCAAGGGTATTACTGGCCTTGGATGAATGGTGATTCTGCTGAATATGCTAAGCGGTGTAGGAATTGCCAGCTATATGCAAACAAAATAAAAGCGCCAGCAGTCTCGTTAAATTCAGTACTAAGCCCTTGGCCCTCTGCCAAGTGGGGGATTGACATCATTGGACCGCTGACACCAGGGTCGGGACAGCGCAAATATATTATCGTGGCAACAGATTATTTTACCAAATGGTGTGAGGCCAAGGCGCTCAGACAAAGAACAGGAAAAGAAGTATTCACATTCATATGGGAAAATATATTCTGTCGTTTTGGCGTCCCAGCGGAAATTTGCACTGACAATGGGAAGGAGTTGGTTGGCGAAAACATTGAAAACCTGTTGGCAACATATGGCGTCAAACTGGGAAAATCCACTCCTATCTATCCTCAAAGCAACGGGCAGGCGGAGGCCACCAATAAAACAATAGGAATGGGGCTAAAGAAGCGAGTTGAGGGTCACAAGAAAGCATGGTGTGAGCATCTCCACAACGTTTTATGGTCTTACAGAACTACAATCAGAGAAGCAACTGGGGCATCTCCCTTCTTACTCACATTTGGCACTGAGGCAGTGCTTCCATCAGAAGTTATGTTTCCAACAACAAAACACGAAGCTTGGGAGAAAAACCTCAACACAGATTTAATCTTGGCAAAACTAGATGACTTGGAAGAACAGCGGCTTATTGCTTTGACTCATATGGAGAATTATCACCGCCGTCTAGCCAGAGAATACAACAAGCGTGTAGTGAAGAGAGATTACCAGCCTGGCGACCTTGTGTTAAGAGAGATACCGCCGTATCAGAAGAAGAAAGGATGTAAGAAGCTGGAACCTAATTGGGAAGGCCCTTATGTCGTCAAGCGTGTAGCGGGTAGTGGAGCTTATGTGTTAGTTGATGAGCATGGAAAGGAGCTTGAGCATCCATGGAATGCCAAGTTTATCAAAAGATTCTATCCATAAGGATATATGTAAAAATCCGAAGTCTTGGGCGGGCATAATACCCAAGAGGTCTTATTAGCTTTTGTAATCTGCACTGAATAAGATCCGGGGATGCAGGTTTGCTTTATGCGCTGAACCCCGTTAACAAATTATTGTCATTACTTTTCGCATAAAGCGGCAAATACGCTGAGGCAAATTTGCCAAATATAAATTCTACAAGGCTTACATAGCCATACGCTGAGGCAAATTTGCCAAATATAAATTCTACAAGGCTTACATAGCCATACGCTGAGGCAAATTTGCCAAACATAAATTCTACAAGGCTTACATAGCCATACGCTGAGGCAAATTTGCCAAATATAAATTCTACAAGGCTTAAAAGCCATACGCTGAGGCAAAGCTGCCATAAAAGTCATACGCCGGTGTATACGAAGAATTTTAGATGTCTGACTAAGAGTAGTTCTGGCTAACTGTGGCATTAAAATTCCTGACGCGTTACTTGTTGATCTGTAAGTGATGGCAGAAAAATATAAAACTCCATGAGAACTCCCAGTAGGGACGGCTCACGGTTAACCAACCACTTATATTAGATCGCCGACGGGCACAAGTAACAATGTATAGCGAAAATGGGGGCGTGGTGGCCAGAATGAATGCTGTCAGTTCATCACTAAACAAAATGGATTCGATTACACCGGTGAAAGCAAATAGAAAGATTTATATATATAACGAAATGCAAAGGTAGACAAATGTCTACTGGAGTTCTTTAACAAAAAGTGAGAAATACATCTATATCTCATAATGCAAGTTAAGTAAAATAGCTATTCAAAGTACATTTGATAGCCAAAAGATGAAAATATTAATCTAGATTTGCACTCTGGGAGATTTCAAGGGTTGTCAACAACCATATTTGGACCCTTAGTAGAAATGTCTCTGTTTTCTTTTTCAGCATCAGTGGAAGCTCCACCCTTTTCTTGGTTTGGATCATTAGCGTCTTGACGCTGATATTCAGGAATACCTTGTTCATTGCCAACACTAGAATCTTTGCTGCCATCGTGATGAGAATCATGAGTCTTTGGCTGCAAGTCTCTGTCATCTTCAGCGTTTTCTTCTTCACCAGCGTCTTCTTCCTCAGCACTTTCATCATCTGAACCGCTGTGTATACGAATGGCATTTTCAGCATCACCTTCATCATCAACGGCATCAGAAGCATCTTCAATGGCAGGAGGATCGCGACCAGGAGCATAATCATCTGGAATATCCAAATCATGTTCAGGACAGAACTTCGCCAAGTACATTTGGACAGCATAGAAGCCGGCCATTCTAACGTCAGAAGCACGTTCCTCTTCCAAAGTCTGAACAGACTTCTTGGTAACACTCAACTGAGATTTCAAGACATCTTGCATACGTTGAAGCTTAGCAGATTTGGATGCTTCATCCTCAAACTTCATCTTGTAATCCTGGAGAGCTTTAATATCATTCTCCAAGTTGGTGATTTTACCAGTGCTTTGCATATAGTTAGTCTCAAGCGCTTGCAATTTGCCCCCGCACGCTTGATGATCTTTTACTTGACCCTCTAAATCAACAATCTTGGCGGTACATCCGCTATGATCCTTCAAAGTGGTAGTCTGCTCCTCTAGCTGAGACTCTAATTGCTTGTTCTTCTCTGAAAATAAAGGAAAAGTATAGTGTTAGCGCTGAGGCAACAGCAAACTGCAAATTACATGGAAAAGGAAAATCCTAAAGAGCTACCTTCTAGACCGCTAACATATTCTTGGATACCCTTTTTAGCGGTACTTATTTCATCAAGTTTACTAAGAACTTCCTGATCAGAGCAGGGACCAACGGCTTGTTTGATTTTTTGTCTAAGTATCGTATTTTCTTCATTCAGCTCCCTAGCACGATTCCCATAAATTTGGGCGAAATCTTTATGATGTTGAATCTCAGTTCTGGCGGAGTCTCTCTCAGCGGTACGGCAAATTAATGTAGAAGATAGACGGGAAATGGTGGTTTCTTTCTCTTTTAGTTGAGAAGACAGCTTCATATGTTCCACAGTCATTTTTTCCCTGCCTTTACGTTCCAATTCTACTAAGCGGGAGGCGTTGTCTAGTTCACTCTTTTTCCATGCGACATCCGCTTCAGAAACTTTGAGCAGATGATCAAGATTTATGTTAAGATCGGTGATATTACGCAACTCTTGGCGATACCACTTAACATCCCTACCCAAACTGACTAACATATTACGCTGTTTGTTGTTAGCACTAATCAACTTACCAATTTCAGTTTCAGCCCGCTGTAGTCGGCTATCAGGGTTCTGTCGGCGACCTTATAAGGGAAAGAGACTAGTCGTTGGGAAAAAGGGAAGCAAAATAAAAAACAAAATTATTATTATTGTATGAAAGAAAACGATTACTAACCTTGGAGTTCGTCAACTTTTTTCTTCTGTTGATTGCAGTTGACCCAATGGCGACGGCTCTCCTTCTTTTCCGCAGCTAACAGATGTTTCATGGAAGCATGTTCTTCATCCACTTTAGCCTTTGCTTGGCGCAGATTGTCCAGTTCTTGCTTTAATTGGGTATTCAAGGTGATACCACCTAGATTGCGCTGGAAATCCTATAGAATACAGGAGATTGGTAGGGTTAGAAGAGAAGTCTAGAATAAAGACATAAAGATGAAGCTGAGGCAATAGTGGATACCATCACAGCAATGCAGAACTGTTCATAGGGAGTGAGATGAGAAACGGCGGTAATAAGGTCAGCGGGCTTCAGTGCTAACCCAGGTTCGCTCAGTTTGCTCATTGACTCTAGATAAAGGGCATTAGAGCCATTCTCATCCTGAGACAGCAGTGTAGCAAAGAATTCCATTAGATTGTTTGGCGGCAACTGAGTTTCTGCGGAAGTATTGCCAGCAGAAGGACAAGGCAGAATGTTGAGTGAGAGAAGGTGATGAAGAGCTGAGGCAATATTGTTGACTGCTGAGGAAGAGGAAGATCCAATTAGATTAGTTGACTGCTCAGGAACATGCGTCTCGACAGTGTTCTCATCAGCGATATCCACATTCATATCAGCGGTACCATGCCCTGTGGTGGCAGTATTGGAAGTAGTAGTTGGTGGAGTTATAGGAGTTTCTTCAAACACTTCATTAGCATGGCGCTCGTTAGCAGACTTCACAGATTGGTCCTCAGAAACAAGATCATTAACGGTAACAGAATTGACGGGCTGATCACCTCCCTTGGAAGCACGAGTCTTTTTGATTTTTGGCATCTTGTCATCATTCCCAGAAGATTGGTTGTCCTTCTTTTCGGCGGTTTCACCACCCTTGTGTTTGGAAGATTCTCCATCCTTTTTCATTAAAGACTCGCCGTCTGTCTTTTTGGAAGGAGCGCCATCTTTCTTTATAGCATCGGCGGATTTGACGCTAGCATTCTTCTTGGATTCGCCAGCGGTAGACTTAACGCTGTTATTTTTCTTGGTACCAGCGGTAGTCATACCAGGGAGTACACTAACAAGACCTTTAACACGATCTTTTGCGCTAACAGGTTTCTCGGGCTTGGATTTTTCTTGGGTTGCTGAGGAAAGGAAAGTCATCATCAGCAGTTTAGCTAACAAACAGAGGCAAATATATACATATATTTCAAAAACAAGAACAAAGTGTTTGTTACCTCAACAGCGTCTCCCTCCTTTCCTTTCCTTTTGGTGCCTTGCTTTTTCTTAGTAGGCGGCTTACAGAACTCGGGCTTCTTAACCCATTTTCTTTTTTCACCAACAACAAAATTTCCATCCTTTTTGAGATACTGATCCTCCTCATCCCAGCGGACGGAGCAAAAATCATGCTTGGCCAAGTCAGAATGTTCAGGGAGAAATTCTTCACGGGGAATAGTCTTGTTCTCATCTTCAAAGCCTTTGAGCCAAGGACCTTCAACTAGACAAGGAATTTCGCCCCAGCGGTTCTCGGATTTATGGCGGACTGTGGGATTCGCAGTAGTAGAAGATTTCTTGTCAACGTCCCTCAAGAATTTTTTGGGATCGTTTGAACCTCTTCTTGACTCAATACGATATAGCCAAGGTTCACCGGCCCTAGAGCTAGGCTTCACGTGGTATTGATCAATAAAATTTTCAACGGTATATAGCTCCTTATCAATAAAGGCTGGATTCCTAGTAATATTAGGGTAGAGCGTGCAGCCGTTACTGCGGGCAACCCACTCATAGAGAATGCGAATAGAATTACCAGAGAGTTGAGCAGGATGCTTATTCACACGCTTCAGCAGACGAAGAAGAAGAGGATTGGCAGGATCGTAGAGGGGGAATTGATATCCGGCTCTAATCTGGCCCATCGATATGACCAAATGTTTTTCATCTTGACCATCTTGGCGGATATGATCTAGGAGAAGTTTCTCAGAGCACATAGTAATGCCGGCAAGAGGAAAAATATTAAGCGCTGAAGTAATTTTATGATCTTTGGAGCAGTATTTCGCCCACTCGTCACCCCAAGAAGGCATGTCGCCCACATCAGAAGATTCCTCATCTTCAGATTCTTGGTCTTGAGAATGCGAAGACGACTCGGCGTCCTCGTTGTTAGACCCTTGTTGCTGAAGTTCTCTTTCTTGGTCATAAGAAGAATCTGTGGAAGCCATCGGACGGACGGAAAAGATGAAGTTAGGTCGGAAAGAAGAAGTTGCAGAGGTGAAATTCTACCGGAGTAAGAAAAAAGTGAAGGAAAGTTAAATCTGAAGGGAAGATATCATAGAGCAGTATCCAAAAAGTGGTTTTACACTAAAAAGGAGTTGAAAAAGAGGCGGAAAGAGGATGTTCTCGACTGAGCAGCGACGGCTGGTGGTGGTTAGGGTTTCTGCCTTAGGGTTTTTAGAGAGGAAAGTAAACAAAGAAAAGCTGAGAAGGAAAATGAAGAAGATGGGAGAAAAAGAGATATTTATAGGTGGGGATCTCAACCGGTTAAACTAGTGTCAGGTCATAAAGTAAACCTAAATTTTCGGCATGCAGTTACACGTGGAGAAAGTACTGTCAGAAGAAGTACGATGGCATTTTCGGCGGTCAAGGGAATTTCATCTTCAGCGACCAGAGTCTTTTAAGATGAAAGAGGCAAAATGTAGGTGAAGAAAATGCCATACGCCAAATAATAAGAACTTGAGTAAAGGTTTGTGTTAAGAAGGGCAATCATAATTGAAGAAGTATAAGTGATAGCGGCTCCTCTCAGCGGTAATCACCTGCAACAGAAGAACGATGAAGACCTCTTCGGGATAGCGGTATACTCAAGAATCACATCGGCGGTAAAGCCTTGACAAAAGCTGAATATGTCAATTGAGCATTTAGTGTTGGGAAGAACGGTCGAATTGGCGCTGAGTTATTGAAGAAGTATAGCGGTAAGGCGGTGAGGAACAGGACAAATAGTGTCAGAACTAGTTTGTACTTATTAGCTGTATTCCACTACTTGTAAATGCCTATATAAGGCAGTGTACGCCCTCGTTGGAAGGGGTTGGAAAAGTGATTGCTAGGGTTTGGCTAGTAGAGAGAAAGCAAGTCCTAACTCTCTGTTATCCAAATTGTTGGTGAGATCTTGATATGCTGTAGAGAGAAAAGATCCATAGCAAGGTGAGATGCTTGGATTCAATCAGTAATAATACATATATGAGTGTTATGATTTATTCAACTGTTATGTGTTACTTGTTATTTATTTTTGGTGTTGTCTCCTGTTCATGCATAAGTGCTGATTTATGTGTTGAAAGGTGTTTATTCTAAGTGTGTGTTTTATCATGTTTATGGTCTTAATTAGGGGTGTATTGGTAAAATCTTCACTATGAGGATTTTACCAACTACATTTTGGCGCTAGAAGAGGTCTGAACCTGTGATTTTCAAAAAATTTCTTCTTGTTTTCATGAAACTTAGGCTATTTTGGGTGTGATATTTGAAGTTTTTAAGTATTGGTTATGCTGTTGTGTTAGATAGAGGCTTAGACTTTCCATTTATGGAACTTATGTGTTTATTATTGTTCAAGGAGGCTGAATCTTAAAAGGCCTGGGTGATTAGGAAATATTGAATGTTTTTAACATGGTTAATGGCGTCTTAACAACACTTGTGTTGCTGGTGGTTTTTTCGACCATAAATTTATGCTTCTAAGTTTAGTATGCTGCTGTATTTTAAGTTATAAATATGTTTACGGTCCTTAAGGAGATTAAAGCTTAAAAAGCTCTTGTGTTAGGAATTATAGAGTGTGTTGAGTATGATCAATGACGTTTTAACAGCACTTATGTTGCTGGTGGTTTCTAACCATACATATGCTTGTAAATCTATAAGAGTTTTTCATTTAACAGCACTTAGGATACTGTTGCTGTTAAATCCGTATAAAACTATGAGAAAATCTTTTTATTACGGTGTGTTAG
>JAJJMA010132339.1:0-11083 GCA_023529015.1 Papaver nudicaule
CAAGTTAAGTAAAATTGAATTGCACCCATTGTAAGAACCATAATTTTCTGCATCTCGATCAAATACAGTTTCCAAGTTTTCCACCAATATTTGCCAATTTAAGTTCTAAGATGAAAAAACAAAGAGTATACTGAAACCAGTCGATCTAAGAAATTGTGTTTAGACAAGGATTAGAAAAAACCAAATCAAACATGCTCCAAGTCTTTGGATCCGATTCCAAACAAAATCCAGGTACTAATCACTTCTCCACAACCTGGCGATCTTCATCTGTGCCAATCGGGGTAACTCTGGAAGCTCCTCCTCCACAGGATCCTCAGACTGCATACCCTGGCGATTATCATTTCCATCTGATAAGCGCTCCCCTAGAAGGTTCTGATATCCACTTTCCACATCATCTTCGTCTGTGGATACCCTTTGGAAGTTCTGGTATCCTCTTGCCTGTCTTTCCACGCGAAAATAGGCCCACTGGTACCGGCGTAGAATTTCAGAAACAGCAATTATAAGGATCGCAAGTGATGAATATGGTGGATTTACCAGCTTTTTGTAGACCCAGGAGAATCGTAGAACCAAGTCACTTGCACAAATCCAAATGTAAAATACCTGCAAGCATGAAAAGGTAAATGGTTGAGCAATAAATTGCAATTTTTAACGGTGTTATACATCATTAAGCAATAATCAGCATAGTAGTTACCCATTTGCGTACTGTGTGCTGATTTGGATAAACAATTGGATCCCTGCACCTGAAAAATAGAGTTTTGAATTCATTAAGACTTTGGCTTCTAACTAAGATTTCTTTTTGTATGCGCAAACAGCGTTAGGTAGTCAGTGAGCTTACCTTTTTTGAAGCTCCCAATCTCTGAAGAAATCCCAGAAACCAGCATATAGTGAGTTTGTAATCGCAAATCCGACGTAGCAGAAATGGATGGTTTTGTTTGATGAACCACCTTGTAGTCCAGAGAAGATAAGAACAAGAATGGAAGAGATATATTTACCAGCTGCAAAAATAGGAAACACCACAACATGAGTTATTTTTTTTCCTGATTAAATAACAGAATCCACCAGTATTTGAAATTCATATGTGGGAATGAAGTAATTACCATTGAGAAGTGGGTTTAACTTAGCCTCTGCATACCATGCCTCTCCAAGACATTGGACAAGCCTAATCAGGTAAGGGAAGAACATAGCAGCAGTAACCCCGACAGTAACCGCGGCATAGTGATCACCGCACATGGCTGGATCATCAACCCAAAGACCCACCCTACTGATGACAGCCTAGTTTAATGTAAAAGATTATTAGTTTTATTTTTATAATCTAATGAGATGAGCAAGTCAACTATAATCATATTTATGGTACCTCAATTCCATAGAACCATCTAAACCATGAGCATGACATATCAGATAGTGCCTTGGTAACTGATGTCAGGAGATCCATCACAAAAGCGTCCCTGAATGACGGACCCTGCATGAAATTACCAACGAACCAAGATAGGTAACAAAGCTAAATGTTTTCATGGACTGGAAAAAAAAAGTAAAAGTGATTTCACTTTAAAAAGCTTTCACCAACTAGTATCACTAGCAAAACACAACCTATATAAACCTCTAATCATTTTAAGAGTGTAGGCAACATTTCTATTTTAATGTGCTTCAGAATGCATATGAAATGGTGACTGGCAAGTTTCAATGCAATGTGGTGAATTTTTAACAAGCATATATTCCAATGGATATATAGATAAAGCTAGGAGTCAACATACGCCTGCTTTCCAAATGCATAGCGAGTCCAAAGTAAGTTTCCAAAAGCTTCCCAAGAGACCGTGACGTCGCAGTAGATACAATTTCAGCACCGGATATACAGCTAGCTGCAAAAGTTGAAAGTTCGAAAAGGTTAGCCAATAGCCATACTTGGGCCTTTTTGCAAATTTTTGCAAAGTAAAAGTAAAACTTGTTAGGTTCGACTCCAAACGTAAGTCCTATATATTACTAGCCGACCAAATGTATTAACATTTGGTGTTTTTTCACCGATTATACTTTACTTCTACATGTACATTAGCATATGCGATGTATTTTCAATCTTTCATTTTCACATTTATCTTCATTTTCATGCTACTAAAATTAACCAATTTACCGCTCGAACGATTATAATGTCAATGTATTTGGATGTCCTTCTCGTCATACCTCCATCATAGTCCAAATTTCTTATAAAAAGAATATGAGAAAAATGCACAAGGAGATGTGGTGTGTCCAAATTTGACATTCACCCAAATGAATACTTCACTTAAAAGAGACTAAAATGAGTACTTCACTACTAAGATGTCCAATGTCCATATAGAGACGTGTACCAAAATGCACATTTCAATTTCTTCGATTCGTTATAATTCAAGAGTAAGTCGTGGTACGATTTTTACCGGCAGTATGGGAGCTGAATCCGGATAAAACTTTAACAGCGGGATGAACCCGAATATGCTGATAGCAAGAATCCCAGCAGTCGTAGCCGTGAAGTTCCTCAATGATGGACAATTACCTAATCCTCCCCGAACCTCATAATCAACTATGTACCGTCCAAATGCAGACCTCAGTATCCCCCACATACCAATCACAACCCACTGCAACAGACAAAAATTCCCATGAAACATTGTCACTACAATTTAAGACCCCAATCGACAAAAATGGAGAAATTGGCTAAGAAATAGGACAATAAATCATTTATTACCAGTTGAAAGTAGCAGCCGAAATAGAGGTAAGAATGGAAAAGGAGTGAAGATAGTGATTCATCCATAATCTGTAGCGATAAATGAAACAAATCACAGTCAAATCGCAGTAATACTAATAATTAATCAGATCTTAAATACTCATTTAGTGAAGAAAAGCTAGCATGATTTTGAGGAAGAAAATGACAAACTAATGATTAATTTAATAGATCTTCATGATTAAGGTGAGACAAAAGGTTTGATTTGACTAGAAAGTGACGAATCATGACGATAGAAATTAATTACTTTCTCTTGTTTTCTCACTCCTCCTCTTTCTCTCCCCTCCGTTTCTCCGCCAGATGGTAATGAATCTAATGATGGTGACAAGTGAGGGAGCGAGTGATGCCAATAAATGCCACTAGAATTTACCTAGGAAGTCCAGATTATTTGTGGCGTATTTCTCCACTAGTCCCTGAAGATATTATGAGCACGCGTATTTTGTATTTTTAGAACCTTAGGTTTTAGTCCTTCACCTAACAGAATATTTATTATTAGGACCCTTCTGTGTTTTCCATTAACTACATCCAAAACCCTCTGGAAATTGAATGTTAGGATTTAAAGAAAGAAATTAGTCAGTTCTGGGTGGGTTTTGGTGATTCAACAAGGAAATGGAACATCGTTGGGAAAACACTATGTTTCTCTGTTTCTTCAATGTCTCTCTGACTAGATCGTTTTGTACTTGCAAAGGGATGTTCGTCTTGTTTTGTAGCCTCAACAGAATAATCAGAGAGGTTCGTCTTCTTTTCTCCTTCTTTTTCTTTCCTTTTTTTTTTGCTGTATGAATTTAGTAAGTTTTTAAGTAAATGTTTATGGGTTTCTTGATTATTTGCATTGTTGAATTGTGAAGGTGATTTGGTTTTGTGGTGGAATGAATTGGGTTTGATTTCAGTGTAGATTTTTAGGTTTTGGCTATATGGCTATATGTTACAAGAATTGAATTAAAGGAAAGAACTCACGAATTTTGCTTCAGCTTACATGTTGTTTTCTACTAAATAGATTGTTGGTTTAAGTCAGTAGCTCATGTCTATGTTTTGTTCGTTCATTTGTTTGTGGGATAACAAGTTTACTGAATTTGTCCTGCTACTTTTATCTGTGTTGCTTAGCGTGTGTTGGGCGTTCCTTATCTGTGTTGATTGTAAGACTAGGAGAATGTTTTATAGCGCTGAAACATTATGATCGACCCTCTTGGCTCTTGTTCTGGTTTGGCGGAAAGGTGATTCGATTTAGTAGAACTCGAAACATGGCAGGAACGGAAACATGAGATGAAATTGTACACTTGGTGTTTCAAGGGGTTAGTGGAGCTTCCCTTAATGCACACTTGTGAGGAGGTGGGGGTTGTTTGCTGGTTCTGTTTATTATCCAAATTGAGCTTAGCTATCACATGAAAGTGAAAATTACCCTTTTAGCTAGATTGGGTATGTTAGGAACAGTTATTTATTTCATATAAGGTGCCGTGCACTTGTAAATTGGATCATCTGTTCCTCTGTTTTTGGAGTTAATTTCTACGTAAATATATTATAACAGCTTTGTGTTGGAATGTAAATTGGGTGTTTTCTGTAATAAGCAGGTGCGTTCAAGGTTAGAATGACTACACTAGATGCAACCAGAGTCAGCTTTGAATTTACTTTGGGCATTTGCCACTGGTGGTTACGGAGCTATGCATAGGGTAATGGAACAATTTCATGAACACAATGAACAAGGGTACATGTACTTGATTCTCAGTAACTCGGTTTATGTGATAACCTTCTAAATTCTAGATAAGTGATTGTGTTTAGGGTTTTATTGATGAATTATGGACTAGTATATGGATGTATATGGGTTGCTTTACATGGCTACCGTAAATTGGCTCACCGTGTCGGTGTGGCTTTGTGGTGGTAGCAATATAAGGTTATATGAGGTTGATCTGGTTGATTTTATTCTTAGGCTTGGCTATGCCTGCTATTGGAGGCTATCTAGCTTACAAATATAGGTTAAGAGTAACTTCATTTTCCACATATGTTTTGGACCCGTTTGCTGTTCTGTTCTCGGTGGCTATCGTATGGTTTTATGCTCACATCCTAACCGTTTGTGGTGGCTATAAAAGTTCACCTCCTTGGTAAGCCTTTTGGGATTTCATCAAATTAAGTTCTTGGGCTTAATGTGGACTGGTTTTGATTTAGTTTGTTCCTTCTTTTCTGGAACATGTTTTTATGATCCTAATCATGTTCATCCTTATGTTCAGGATAAGCGTTCCATATCCATTTCAATGAAGAGCTCTTACATTTGACCCAGGAGAAGTCTTTGCAATGGTCATGGCTTCATTTGAAGCCCTTGTAGAGGTCTGGCGTCTTTTCACTTGATTCTTTTTGAAAGAACTTTGTTTAACCAGTCAGTAATTTGAATGCCCTTTCTTTGGTACCCCTTCTGGATCAGATTTCACTATAAGACCGGCCAATATTGTTTCATTCATATTTGCCATATTTTTTGCTCTTACGATATTTTTCGTGCTTTTTTCTCCTTCTTTCTCTTTCCTTGTTTTTTTTTTCTTTGTTATATGAATTTAGTTTGTTAATAGATAAATGTTTATGGGTTTTGATTATTGCATTGTTGAATCGTGGAGTTGATTTGGTTTGTGATGGTAATTAACCTGCTTTGATTTCAGTATAGAATTTAGGTTTTGGCTACATGGGTATTTTGAATGTTGAAGGTATGAGAATGTTGCAAGAGTTGAATTAAAGGAAAGAACTCACTAATTTTGCTTCTGCTTTGTAGTTTAAGTCAGTATCATGTCTATGGTTTGTTGGTTCATTTGTTTGTGTGATAACAACACTACTGAATTTGTCCTGCTACTTTTATCTGTGTTGATTCGGATTAGTAGAACCCGAATATGGCAGGAAAGGAAACATGAGATGAGATTGTACAAGGGTTGACACTTAGATTACTTATGTTAGGGGCACTTTTTACGTCATACAAGGCGTTTCTTGTATGGTTATAGTAAGTGATATTGTCATGATGAATAGCTTCATTTGCTTGTTTTGCTAATGTGAAAACAACACTCCTGAATTTGTCCTGCTATTTTTTTTTTTGTAAACAAACATTGTGTAGTTTTAGTAGAACCCGAATATGGCAGGAACGGGAACATGAGATGAAATTGTACACTTGGTGTTTCTAGGGGTTAGTGGAGCTTCCCTTAATACACAAATTTTGAATTTGAAGTAAGTTAGAAGAGGTTCTCTTGATATGCAAGTCATTATGGGTTGATTGTAATTCTAGCTGATGTTTTTTGCCAAGTGTGCAACCTCTTTTTTGGCGAAGTGGATATTGTAGAAAGTGTGTTGTCATTGTGGTGGTAGTTTTGAAAGCCTACTGAGATTTTATAACCCAACATCAATTTTTTGTTATCAATTTTATATGCTTGCTACATGTATGAGTGCCTCTGTAGTTTTAAAATATGAACTGAAAATTGTGATAGAGCAGTAAGACATTCAGTTTCTGAAGCTGGACTGTTGTTTGTTTTTCATGTAGTTAAGCCTCTGAAGGCAGTAGATACAAACATGTTGCTTTGCTGCAAGTGAGCCAGAGTTCCGTCAACGCCCACAATTGACACCAGGGTCAGTGTTTCTTATTAGTAAAGCCATTTTTAATGCCCTCTCTCTATCTCTATACCTTACATGATGAGACATTACTGATCCACTTTATAATTGATGCAGGTGCATACTTTTGAAGCTGGAACGCGCTATAAAATCAGGGTCAACACTGTATCTGCTGGTATGCCTATGTTTATATCTGTGGCAATTGTAACTTTTCATTTCTTTCATTGGTATGCCTATGTTTATATCTGTGTCAATTGTAATTTTTTTTATTTCTTTCATTGCATAGTTCACTTAATTATTTTTGGTATGCCTATGTTAATATCTGTGTCAATTGTAATTTTTTGTTTCCTTCATTGCATAGTTCAATTTTCCAAAAAAAATAGTTCAATTTTCAAGTTTTTCATGGCATGAAACAGTAACCTGTTGCTTAGTTTGGTTTGAACCTTTTACTGAACTGGCATGTTTTACATGAATGGAAAGGTACTCGAATATTACAAGAGGCTCACTCATTTAATTCTTTATATTTTTAAGGTTCATTCTTTTGTTGATGGGATTTTGTTACAAATAGGTAATAGATAGACAGATCCGTAGGTTTCATCAATATTGGAGTCTTACGTATTGATGTTCTTTTTTGTATCGTCTGAGCACGTCCCAAATTTGGTCCTGGGCAAACCTTCTAGATTAGAAATTCACATTTAGATTTGAATTGTTTGCATTTATAGGGTTAGAAGTAGGTGGAGAGATGAACTTGGCTATGGGATCCAGGTAACTCAATTGTCTCTTAACAGCGGCAAACAAAAAACAGCAACATAGAATTATAGTTTTTGCTGGAAGGTAACCTGTGTTGCATTGTTGTCGGTTTTGCAGCCTCTCAAAAACTTTCATACTTATATTTACTGTGGTTATATTATTGTGTGCTCCAGTCCAGTGAAATATGATAAGAAGGTATTGGAAACAATTGGAAAGAAGCTGAAAAAGAATGTTGTTGTGCTTGACATTGTTGAGTTTGGTGAAGAAGGTCACGAGAAGCCAGAAAGCTTCAAGCTCTCCTTGCTTCTCTTCAAATAGCTATAGTCACACTGTTCGTGTTCCAGCTGGTCCCAGTGCTTTCTCTGATGTCCTCATCAGGTAACTCTCATAATTTCTTATGCAGATTTCTGCTTCTTATTCTTCTTCATTTAAATTGGCATTTCGTTTTTGTGCTTTCGTTAAATGTCCCAAATTAGTACAGATTTTCCTTTCTTATATTTTTTATTACATTAATCTTTGATATACATTATACATTTCGAATGAGTCACTACACTATCAGAATGTATAACCGCAGAGGGAGAAAATGTTGTTTCTAGCTGAACTTGGTTAGCATTTGTACATTTAAGGTTTACCGCATTGTAAAGCATGTTAGACGTATTATTGCTAACTCAGTTCAAGCTAGAAAAAATATTACTACTCTATCGATATGTGATGCTTTAGCTAGCATCAAGTGAAGGTAAATATAGTCCTGCTATTTTGTATTGGCAGCCATGTATAGGGATCCTTAAGATGATGCCACGAGGTTACTGGACATCAATCTTATTAAAGAAATGACTCTTAAAGAGGTTTGGTTCTATTAAGAGCGTCCACAATGTTGGGCCTGTCAAATGCCAAATCCTATCCCATTTTTGGCTTTTATAAATGAGATTTCGGAAAAGAAGTGTAGTGGAAGGATGTTATAATATAGCAGAGCGCAGGTGTTTTATGCGTCCGAAGAGAAACAAAACTCATTATTGCATATCACATAGTAGCGCAAATGAATACTGCCTTTCTTGAAAGGCGTTGTCTGATGCGTTTCACTCCAGGCTTAAAACCACAGTACGTCTAATAATAGATGCAACCTTATCATGCGGCCAATGATGAGACGCATGTGAATGATGCTTGCAAGGAACGCACTATGATGGTGCGCATTGATGAAACAGTTCTCTGTAGCGCGCCCCATATGGGATGCACTCTTACATTGTGTCCAAAAATTGTCCGGTATCAGTAAAAAATGATACCACTAACTGAAGTTACAAATAAAACAAAACGTAGAAAAGAAAAATTAAGAAGGGCAAGAAAAAATAAGAATGGAGGGGGACGCACCTGAAAAGTGCGTCCTTTCATGGGGCGCTAAATTTTATTTCGTCTCACGCCAGACGTTTGAGTATATTACGTCCCATCTAGCTTCATGTAGGGCGCAGTTTAATCTATCGCCCAATTACACGCCTTCTTACAGTACGCCTAGGTCTCACGCAATATCACACTACGCTCAAACGTCAGACGCAGTATTGTTTTGTGTTTCCTACCAGACATATTACTCACCGACGCTCATTGTGGTTTGCAGTATTTAGTTACGCTCCAGTAAATCCTATCTGGGAGGTCAAATTTGAAACGAAACCCTAGAAATGCTATCTTATATTTGGGTATGGAACGATGACTGTGGTTGGTTTTTGGTCGTTTGGATCTCATATATAGCTATAGAACCCATTATAGCACCACCGTTGTTGACACTCTAAGAATTTGGCCGCAGCAATTGAGATATGGATATCATATCTCTTAAACAAATAAGGGGGGAAATATCACATCTCTTAACAAACTAACAGGCATGACTCTGTATAAATGTTAGTACATCATCAGTTAGTATGATGCTGCAAGTGAAAGCGGCAATGATTCGGGTATAAATGTTGTGTGTATTGAGTAAGCGGTACTGCTGAGGGAAACAGTTCACTACCAAAATAATTTAAGGAACCAAAACACTAGATGTAGAGAAAAAGATAGTAGAGAAGATGCAGAGAGGAAAGAGAGAGAGTGAAAATGAGTGGGAAGAAAATTGGTGGGTTCCACAACATAATCCAATAGTGCACCCCTATGGATCAAAAGGGTGGTGGTGCCACCTCACTCTCTACATTCTCTCTCCACCCTTCATCTCGGCACCCAGTTTAGGTAATTGATACTATAATATATATATGTACCTCTCTTTAAAAATAAATTGTGACCGACAGCAGGTGTCGTTCCTATTTTATCACGGAACCACTTGGTGTAGAGAGTAGAGAGAGAGAAGATGTAGAGCGTGATGTGACACCACCATCACCCTCAGATCTATAGGGGGTGCAACATTGGATTGTTTTGTAGGCACTACTAATTTTTTTCTCTTTTATCTCTCTCTTCTCTACTCTCTACCTCTCTACATTAAGTGTTTTCGATTTTATCAGATGTCCGCGAAGGGACGTGACACGTAGGCGGAGAGAATCCGGTTTACAAATGAAATTGTTCTCTTGATCGTGATTGCGGCGGTACTCTTGGTGTATTCTTAGGAGTATTCTACAGTATCATGTGACAAAAATGGACTGCAGCCATCCTTCAAAACCAAACCAATCCGACCACCAAGAGAAGAAAATCCCAAAGCTGGTGAATGAATGCCAACAGGGCCTCCTTACATGAATCTTATTGTTGTTTTTTTTTTTTTTTGTCATTTCACCACCAATTTCTGTTGCTTAAGGAAGTGTGGTGTTGTGTTCTAGAGGCACTTTTATGGGTCATTCGGATAGAACGTAATGCTAGAATTATCAGGAACAAGGAAAGGAAGGTGGAGGATTTAATTGTTTATGTCAAACTGGGATTTTCCATGGCCTATATTTTGTTGCGAATGTTTTTTGTGAGGTGGAAATTACTGTTTTTCAAACCTCTTGTATATTTTGGACAAAGAGAGGCTAAAGTACCATCCACCGGTTGTCTTCCCAAACACAAAATTTGTCGCCTTATATAATCTTGAATTGAATATCTCAAAGAATTCATCTTTCAGAGAACCAATTGCTTTCAAATGTTGATACCTTGAGAGAAGTCTTCATTTTTTATTCTCCAACCAAAAAAATGTCCATTGATTGCGTCGCTCATCTTTACACACAGAAATATGTCCATTGATTGCATCGCAGAATCCCAAGAATGAAAATTATAAGGATCGTTAGTCAAAAATATGATGCTTTTACCCTCCATGTATAGAGCCAAGAGAAACGCAGAAGGGCATCAACGAGACACACCCATATGAAAAATGCCTGCAAGCAATGAGCAGCAATCTAGTGCACACACACCCATACAAGCATCACTTTTTTTTATAATTATTTATAATAGTTTCCTTCAACATCTCAAAATTTTCTGCTATTTTTATTTATTTTTTACCAAATCCGTGTTGCAGGCTTGCAACATGGATTTTTTACCACTTTTTTATGGAATAAAAACATACCATAATTGTAGATATATATAGATTCAGAGGCATTAAACTAATATTTTTAATCCGAATTGCATGACTTTATTCACGAAAGTTTTATGTAAAAAAAAGCCTTTATAATTGTTCTACATGCATACTCCTGGAAATAAATATTTTGAAATCCGTTATAGTTTTTTTTTTCCTCATAGAACTAATGGTTTGAGTGTCAATATCATGTTGCTGCTCATCGAATTTACATGTCAACTGAGATTTTTATGTTGTATTCATATAACACAAATCAAAACAAATATTAATCACTCGACCGACCCCTCTTTTCACATTTTTATGTTTGTTTAGATTAGTTATGTTAGAGACACTTGCTACGTCATATTTAGATTTTTGTTTAAAAAAAAAAAAAAGTAAACTGGATCGTCCTTTTCACTGTTTTGGAATCGTTATTACCTGGATATATTGGATCGCTTTTGGTTTAGATTGTAATCGTGGTGTTTTCTGTAATAAGCAAGTTATTCATGGTAGAAAATGACTACAGT
>JAJJMA010132362.1:0-11646 GCA_023529015.1 Papaver nudicaule
CACATAGGTTAGTGACGTAAGACTAGGATAGTTTTATGCACAAACAGTTTGGCGCTAGAAACAGGGACTTCGGTCTATAGGTAAAGGATTTATCCTTCCTGTGTTATTTTAGGTTGTAAGGTTATAAATTCTACAATTTTGAGGTTAAAGTGGGTAAAAGTTCTGAGGAAATAGAAGGTTACTCGCAGTTACGATTGTCAAATGGGGAACTCAAAGGATAATCAGAGCTCGAAAGCCCGAACCAGGAGTATGACGAGAGAACAAATTGATGTAAGGGATGCAGATGCGACGGAACATAGCAGTATCACCCCAGCAACGATGGCTCGTAATTTGGTAGCAGAGACAACCAGTGCAGCAGCTGAAAAAGCCGCAGCAGACAAAGCCGCAGCCAACAAAGCCGCCGCAGACAAGGCCGCAGCCAATAAAGCCGTAGTTGAAAAAGCCGCAGAAAACGGTGAGGCTGCTGAAAGGGCCGCAATAAATAAAGCCGCAGTAGAAAAAGCTGCGGTACAGAGAAAATTACTTTTTGATCATCAGGCCTCATGCTGGGCAGCCGCACAACGGGCAACAGAAGGTAAAGCCGCAGCACAGGAGGCCGCAGTGGAAAAAGCCAAGGCGGAGAAAGCTAAGCAGTATCTTTCCAAAGTATCGGCAGAAAGCAAAGCTGCAGTGAATAAGAATGCAGCCCCCAAGACTTTCATGGAAGATGAAGAAGCCGCAGATCTTGAGGCCGCACTAAAAGCTTCACGACTAGAGGTCAGGGACTCAACGTTCGTGGTTCCTAATCAGCCTTATGGGATTCCTTTAACTAGGCCCGCTAAGGTAAGCCCCCAGTAACCCACCATATTTTTGGGAGAAACAAGTACACTCCCAAGAGGAGCAGGAGTGTTACAGGAGGTATTTTCCAACAAGAGACAAGGAGAGGGAGATCCATTAAGGCCGGTCTTAGTTGAAGGAAAAGATAGTGTCTTAAGGACTAATGATCGCACGTTACCATACTTGACAGAGGAGAGCCGACAGTTAGTAAGAGAGCTCCATGAGTTTCAACTAGAAGAGATGAAAAAATTCAAGTCAACATTCACTGACGCCCTTTCCCAACTGGCAAAAGAGAACCAGGTACTCAAAGATAATGAAGAAAAGCTGGAAAAAAGGCTCCAGAAGAAAGAGGAAGGAGCAGCAGAGAACAACTCAGTGGGGAGAGTTCAAGAATCAGAGGACAGTCAAGTAGTTCCTTATGTTGGACCAGGTCAACCTCAACCGCTTCAATGCGTACAGCCAAGGTATGTTTTGAGGACCAGGGCCATGCCCACAAAGGAAAGAGAAGCAGATTATAACCCTTATGAAGATGGCGGGGAAGATTATGATGACGCTGAGCCCCATTATGTACGCACCAGTGGAAGGGACAGACAACGTGAAGATATGGAGCAGATGCGTCAGGAGATCAAAATTCTAAAATCCAAGCAAGGAGGTGGACATTTGGAGGACGCAATGAAGGATTCCAGATCAACCCCTTTAGTACCAAGGATCAGTTTCTATAAGCTCCCTGATAAATCACTACACCATATATGGCATAATGCAACAAAAATTAGCAACGGCAATGTAGCAGTTGCGACATCGCAACTGTATTTAGTATGTTGCTAAATTTTAGCAACGGCGAGCTTGATGTTTCTAGCTACGCAACTGTTGGTCTTATGTTGCTACTTGGCAACAGCAGGGTTTTAAGTGTGTGAACCGCGTGCGTGCACGGTAACACTTTAGGTTATTTTCACACCCCACCATTAGGTTTCTGTTTTAGCCTTGGGGTTTATTCAGCCCCATAAGAGTTGTCGGGTTAAACTCTCTATCTAGCTTCCTTTCATTTCATTCTATCGTCTTTTTTCCTTTTAAGTTTTCTTCTCTGCTGCTGCGAAAAAATTAGGTTCAGTCGAAGTAGCGGTTTTGCTGGTTCGAGAATAGAAGAGAAGAGAAATACAATTAACTATCGTGTAAGTTTGATGTTTTGCTCCTTCGGTTTGTTAGGTTTTTTTAAGTTAGGGTTTTTAAAGTTAGGGTTCTTAAAGTTTGGGTTTTTATTCCTTTTGTATGTTATTAGGTTTAATTTCTATAGATCGATGGTTTCTTGTTTTTGTGTAGGTACTGCTGCTGTTATTATCTGCTTCAATTGCTATCATCTGTTGCTCTGCAGCTGTTGGAAGAAATTAGGTTTAAGTGAGTATGAAACTGAAAATCAAATTAGGTTGTGTATTGATTTGTCTGATGGTTTTATGAATCTAAAATTAGTTTGGGTATTTGGCTAATTTTGATTTGTCATATGGTTTCTCTAATATACCCTAGTATTTGGCTAATTTTGATTTGTCAGATGGTTCTAATATACCCTAACCCTAGTTTGATTTTGAATTTTTTGTTTGAATTAATGATTGGGTTTTTTGTTATTTGGTTTGTTTGTGTGTTTCTTGCTTGATTTATAGCGTATGAAGGTATCCCACTGCCATATGACAACTGAGAAATGTTTTGTAAGAGTTTTTTTTTTTTGTGTATGTGCTTGTGTGTGTGTTTTGATCAAGTTTTATCTGCATAATGGATCTACTTGTTGCTGTGTATCTTTCAGTTTAAAGAAGAGAAAGTGTAGCACTGAAAATTATAATTATCAAGAGCGTCTTTTGCGAGTCATACGTTTATTATCGCAGGTGGACCCTTATTGATTATTTTTTCTAGTTGTTTTTGGTCCTTTTGTCCTTATATTATCCTGGGTCTCTTTTCTGTGGACTCTACTCGGTGAAGCTTTCTGCTTGTTCTGTTAATCTTTGTATCCTGATATTATCTCTTAACTATGGCAGATGGTTGAACTTATGGTGAAGGCAGCTATGTATCCTTATATTTTGCTAACTTGGTTTTGTTTGGTTGTGAGACGTTATGTTGATTCATTTTATTTTATACATCTCTAAAAGGTTGAAATTTTGGGCCACTTGATACATTTTGTCAGGTTTTCCTTATGGGGAAAAATCAGTGTGACAGTAAACCAAGCTTAACCTAAAACTCAACCAAACTTTATGGTTTACATTTTCACAATTAGAACTTCTCAACCTCATGGGATTTCAACTGTTTTTTATTCAAAAAGTGTTAGATTTTCAGTGTTTCGAGGAATTACAAACAGTATTCCTTAACAGTTTTACAGTGAGATATCATCCTTACTTGTTCGGTCTTTTTTCATGGGATTCTTTGTGACGATTTTGGCCATTATTTGGTCGCCTGCGGGTTCTGGTCCAGCAAGTAAGTACAATACCCAATCTTCATAGCTGATGTATTTATTGTCGATATGTCAGAGAGCATGGTTTATTGTCAGATGTTTGTGCAAGGCGTTAAGCTCAGAGGAATTCATGGAACACTCTGGGCAGCAAAATTGAAGACCAATAGCATGGAATCAGAGCTAGAAAAATGAGAAGTTAGGACAAGTGGAGGAAGTAGTGAACTTTGCGCTTAGATAAGGTATATCTATTTCACCTGATGCTAGTTTGGACAATGTAATATTAGGTTTGAATTTCTTTGTTATTCAGTAGTCTGCTAATAAGTATATGCAATAGTGGTTTCTTTTGGATTTCTGTCAGTTTCATATTCCCCTGCACTTGGTATAAGGAGTAATCTGCTAATACATTTGTGTTATGTTAAATGTGTTATGTTAGGTATTGCTGGAAATTTTGTCTTTGATGGTGTTAGAGGGTGGCGTTATATGTTTGTGTTCAGCGCTCCTGTAGCAGTCTTAATGGGATTAGGTATGTGGGGCTTGCCTGAATCTCCCTGCTGGTTGCCTCTCAGAGCAGTTCAGGGTAGAGCATTGCAGGACTAAGCAAATTGGTGGAGGTTTAATCCTTTTTCTGCAGGTATCTCTTATTCTAATGTGTTATGTGCATAACTTCTATTGTTATTAAATTAGTCTTTTCCGTCTATTTCTTGGATCTTTCTTACTCCTATCTGAATAAGTCTTTTGTAACCACTGCAGATAACAGAGCACCCAAGTGTTTTGTACTACACAGGTTCCATTCTTCAGGTACATTGCTTCATAGCTCTAAAAGAATTTCCTTAATGTTAAGAGAATGTTAGTTAAAAGAAGCTAGCTGGAAAAGAAGCTATTAGGAGTAAAGAATCAGTATTAGGCTCGAGAGTATAACATAATTTCCTGCGCAGTAATTGTTCGTCCCTTCGATACATCGTAATTCATATTACTCTTCTATTGATGTGTCCTTAGATCTGATATATGCAAGCTTACTGGACTTTCTAATGGAATCCGTCCCTTCGATGTTTTTTTTTAATTATTTTGAGACATACAATGACATATCTAATTGTGCACTGTATTTGTGTTGCAGGGTTGTCACATAAAGCAGAGGAGGTTAACTCACTGATGAACTAAGTTATGTATGAGTTATTTTATCTAGTTTGTAAAATTGTGTTACCTTATTAATTATTATGACAACAAACTACGTTAGAAATAGCTTGTGTTTAAAGTCTTGCTTGCTCTGTATAGCATGTCTCGATGGGTCATTTTCTGTGTAAACATTGGCGTTGAGTTTAAACATGTATTATTGAACATATGTCTATAATAAAAGAATTATGTTTGATTGAGAATACTTGAGAAGGGGAATGTGTAATTGCAGGGCAATATGAAATTTGTTGGGGAATCACTGTTTTGACCAGGTCAAGCAAGACTGACCTTTGTCTGACCAAGTCAAAGACTGACTAGGTCAAAGTCAAGGTCGGTCTTCTTTGACCTGGTTATTTTTTTTGACTTTTGGTAAAAATTAGCAACAGTTTGAGAACTGTTGCGAGCAAAAATTGTAGCAACATAACTCCAGCCGTTGCTAAACTGTTGCTAATAAAATTAAGCAACGGCAACATTACCGTTGCTAAATTTAGAAACACCGTGTTTAGCAACGGCTCGCTGGTGTTGCGAGTCCACTACGCAACTGAAACTGGCTGTTGCATCCAGCCAAATATGGTGTAGTGAATGTAAACCTCCCGTTTTCCTTTGTTTTGAAGGACAAGATGATCCCACTATCCACTTAAGATATTATAGGAGGGCAGTGGCTCAGTGGGAGTGGGATGACAAAGTGATGTGCAGATTCTTTCCATCAAGTCTAAAAGGCCCGGCCCTGGCTTGGTATGATGATCTTCCATCACACTCAATTCACACTTTTGAGGAATTAGCAAATGCTTTCATCACCAAATACTTGTACAATAAAAGAACTAAAGCCGGTTTGGATCGAATGTTTGCCTTGGCCATTGGACCTAGAGAAACATATCAAGAACTAAGAGATAGGTGGATTAAAACTGGACAAGAAATAGGAAGTGTAAATCCCGAGATCAGCATCAACTGTTTTAAGTGGGCTCTTGACCGCATGAGTAACCTCTTTGTAGACATACACAGCCAAAAGCCCAAGACTGAAGGAGATCTCATGGTCCTGATTGACAAGCATGTCAGACTCCAAGAAATTCAGAAAGATAATCCGAGAGCTCAACCCACTGCAAAAGCCGCACGCCGCACTGATTTGATTGAGCCTGAGCCCTCAGCACCCAAGAGGACTTACGAGCCAGTAAAAGCACCATTCGCAGATAAAAAAGCAAGAGAAGAGGATTACAAACGAAATGATAACAAACCAAGTAACTTCAAGAAAAGAAAGTGGGAAAAAGTAGCATTTGAGGATATTGTGTATACTAAATTGAATACGGGGGTCTCTCACATCATGGCAGATATCAAGAATCGTCAAGACTTTGAATGGCCACATACTCGAGGCAGACAGCATGAAAGAACAGCAAATCACCCAGAGAGGTGTGAGTATCATGACTTTAGGGGACATACCACAGAAAGATGCAAGAACCTTAAAGACCAGATTCAAAAAATGGTGAATGCAGGAAGCTTGAATGAGTACGTGTTGAATCCTAATGAAGTGGTTATTCCACAAAAAGATAAAAATGTGAAGTTACCTGACAATCAAGTTATCTACATGATAACCCATTCGGAACACTATGATCAGTCCCTTATGGGAGATGTAGGACGAAGGTTAAGAAAAAGAATGGAAGACCATGAGATGTTTAAAATTGATGGAGTAATCACAGAAGATTGGGAAGAATGGATGGCAGCCCCACTCACATTTTCTTTTGAGGATGTAAATCAAGAGCTTGAGACCCATAATGATGCATTGGTCCTCACTCTACCGATTTCAGGGTGGAACGTTACTAAGATCTTAATGGATGGAGGAAGTTCCTTGAATGTGCTATTCTATGATACCTTTAGACGAATGGAATTTACTGATGAACAGCTTACCCCCTCACGGTTTACCATTTATGGATTCAATGGTGCGGTCTCTAAGCCAAAAGGAGAGATAGTTTTGGAGGTGAGAGCAGGACCGATTCGAGTAAACACAAGATTCAGTGTGGTTGAAGCTCCCTCCCCTTACAACGCGATCATGGGAAGACTTTGGGTGCATCGATTAAAGGGAACAGCTTCCACATACCATCAATACTTACGATTTCCAGGCCCTCATGGAGAGCTTCAAATTAAAGGTGACCAAATGGATGCAAGGAGCTGTCAAGCTGAAGAAACGCAGCACAATGTAGAAAAGGTGCAAGCACTCCAAAATTTGAAGAAGGAGCGAAAGGAAAATATAAAAGAAGAAAAATACCTGCAATATCTTAGAGACGTTGAGTGTCAGAGATTAGAGTGCGGTCCAGTCATCACTAATAGTATTAAAGTTCCAACCCACAATGATCTCATGAGGGAAATACTCAGCACTGAAAAAGTCACTACAATAAGTAAACCAGATGATCTCACTATGCACAATGATCTCACAAGGGAAGTACGCAGCACTGAAGAAATCACTAAAGTAAGTAAGCCGGACAGTGAGACTATCAAATAACAATTAAAGAAAGCTCCCCTCTTTAGTAGTCCCCCACCTACCTTTTCTGCATTAGAACCAACGAAAGAGGTGAATATAGGTAATGAGGACCTACCAAGAATGATAAAAATAGGTACGCTGATGAGAGAAGAGCGGGAGTATCAGTTGCATGAACTCTTAAAAGAGTATGCGGACATTTTTGCGTGGAAGATGTCAGATATGCCAGGCATAGACCCAGAAGTAGTAACCCACAAGCTGAGGATCAAGGAAGGATCAATACCTTTCAGACAAAGAGTGCGAAAGGTGTCCTCAGAATACCATCACGAAGTGGAGAAAGAACTCAAAAAACTTTTGGAAGCAGGATCTATTAGAGAAGTCATCTGTCCTACCTGGATTTCAAATATGGTCCTAGTACCAAAAAAGAATGGAGGAATACGCATTTGCATTGACTTCACCAACCTCAACAAAGCTTGCCCTAAAGACAGTTACCCATTGCCAAGTATTGATCAGCTGGTGGATGCCACAGCAGGTCATGAGCTTCTTTCCTTCATGGACGGATACTCTGGGTACAATCAGATTGCCTTGAACAAAGATGATCAGGACCACACCGCATTTTTCACCCCTCATGGGCTATATTGCTACACAAGGATGCCTTTTGGACTGAGAAACGCAGGAGCAACTTATCAAAAGCTGATGGACAAGATATTCAAACCATGGATAGGTCACACTTTGGAGGTCTACGTGGATGATATGTTAGTCAAAAGTAAAAAGGAAGCTGATCACTTGGATAACTTAAGAGAGATTTTTCAGGCAATGAGATCATGCAAGATGAAAGTCAATCCTGAGAAATGCACTTTTGGAGTTACATCGGGAAAATTCTTGGGATACTTGGTAACGAAAAGAGGAATTGAAGTAGATCCCAGCAAAATTGAAGCAATAGTAAATATGCCTTCGCCTAATAGTCTCAAGCAAGTTCAAAAGTTGAATGGAAGTCTGGCAGCTCTAGGAAGGTTTATTGCGAGATCTTCTGATAAGTTGAAACCTTTCTTTAATATTTTGAAAAAAGAGAGTGAGTGCGTGTGGAATGAAAGTTGTGAGGAAGCGTTTCGGAAAGTTAAAGAATATTTATCTTCCATACCAATACTACAAAAACCTGAACCGGGAGAAGTCTTAGCACTCTATATTGCGGCAACGGATAACGCAGTAAGTGCGGTGTTGGTAAGAACTGTCACTAAGGTGGAGCAACCCATATATTACATCAGCAAAACTCTCAACCAAGCAGAAAGAAATTATACTAAAATAGAGCAATTGATATTGGCATTGGTTTTTGCCTCACAGAAGCTGCGCACTTATTTTCAGACTCACTGGATAAGGGTCCCAACAAAAGCCCCACTCGGAGCGGTTTTAAAAAATGTGTCAGCAATAGGAAGGGTGGCTAAATGGAATGCACAGTTGGACCAGTTTGACATCATATTTGAGTCTCGAACCTCTATGAAGTCTCAAGTCTTGGCAGATTTCCTTGTGGACTTGCCACTGAATGATGAAACTGAAGTTGAGGACTTCCCCGAAGAAATTGAGAAAGGAAAGGAGCCTAGCAACATCCTGGAGCCTTCAAACACAAGAAGATGGGAGGTATTCGTAGATGGATCCAAAAATGATGAAGGAAGTGGGATAGGAATTGTTATTACCACTCCTACAGGTGATAGAATGGTGCACTCCTTGCGTTTGGAATTTGGTGCGGTCACAAATAATATAGTTGAGTATGAGGCGGTTATTCATGCGTTAAGAATCATCCTTGAACTAGGAATATCAGATGTGCGACTCACTAGTGATTCGCAATTGGTCATAAGAAAGTTGGAATTAAAATACAGAACATTGGATGACAACTTAGTGTCTTACATGACTTTGGCGCAAAGCTTGGTATGTCAGATACCTAATATCTCACTCAGGCATTTATGTCGCAAAGACAATCGGCATGCTGACGCACTGGCTTTCATTGCCTCCATGACCCGCAGTCAAACAGAGACGTCAATTAAATTGGGAAGGATCTATGAACCATCGATAAAATTAAAAGCCTCCTCGGAACCATGCCTTGCGACAAGATCAGGCATGAGTCACCAATGGAAAATTGGCCCTGGACCAGAAGAAAGTTTGGAAGATGGAACAACTTTTCAAGATGATGAGATATTGCCTCAGACAGTAGAGAAAGGGAAAAATGCTGCACTACTATCAAATGAAGACGAAGGAAACCCAGCAAAAAGGGCCCGCATTAGATTTCCTTTGAAAGAAAATGATTGGAGAATACCCCTAATACAAAACTTGAATGGCACAGCAATAGTAAATGCGTCAGATAGAAAAAAGGCAGACATGAGAGTAAGGAATTACAGGTTAAGGGATGGGATCTTGTATCGCCAGTCTTTCCTAGGACCCTTACTAAGATGTTTATCACAAGAAGAGGGCCATGAAATATTACTTGCAATACATTATGGTGATGCGGGAAATCATAGTGGGATGAGATCTTTGGCGCACAAAGCTAAAACCCAAGGATACTATTGGCCTTTCATGAATAGAGACGCCGCCAATATGTCTCGCCGATGTGAGGAATGTCAGCGTTTCGCTAGGAAGATAAAAGCACCTGCAACAACACTCAATACAGGAATGAGCCCTTGGCCCTTTGTGAAATGGGGAGTGGATATCGTAGGACCACTGGTGGAAGGTACAAAGAAAAGAAGATACATAATAGTAGCCACATATTACTTTACAAAATGGGTAGAGGCCAAGGCACTCGCACGGATTAGAGATATCGATGTGTTTAAATTTTTGTTTGAGAACATAATATGCAGGTTTGGAATACCTGCAATTATAGTCTCAGATAATGGAAAGCAGCTTACAGGAAAGAACATCGATAGACTTTTTAACGCTTTCAATATTCAAAAGAGCAAGTCAACTCCCATTTACCCTCAGAGTAATGGCCAGGCAGAGGCAACCAATAAAACTATTGCCTTGAACTTGAAGAGAACTTTAGATCTCAACAAAAAAAGCTGGTGTGAACAACTACACAACACTCTATGGGCTTACCGAACCACAAGAAAAGAATCAACTGGTGAGACTCCTTTTTTATTAGCTTACGGGGCAGAGGCAGTCATTCCAACAGAAGTCATTATACCAACAACAAAAACTGAAGCTTGGGAAAAGATGCTCAACACAGACCTTATGCTCGAAAAGCTTGATGACGTAGAAGAAAGAAGAGAAGTGGCATTACAAAGAATGGAAAATTACAATCGAAGGCTGGCTTCAGAATATAACAAAAAAGTAAAGCTAAGGAATTTTGTAGTGGGGCAGTATGTGCTAAGAGAAATCCCGCATTACCAAAAAACAAGAAAATGGGGAAAGTTCGCACCTAATTGGGGAGGACCATACATAATACATGACGTAGCAGGCAAAGGATCGTACTACTTAAAAATATGAAAGGAGAGCTGTTGTGTCATCCTTGGAATTCTAAGTACCTAAAGCCTTACTACCCAAAAAAAAAAAATAAAAAAAAAATAAAAAATATATATATATATATAATAAGTACGAACTACGTAGTGCTTGATCCCTTCTTAAGGGGTACGTAGGCAGCCATACTACATGGTTCAGCACCTAATAATAAAAGAAACAAAATAATGAGACTCAGAGTAGCCCTCTAAACTCTCAGGTCACTGATCTCACGCAGTGTATGACCTTTACTCAGCACGAATATGATCTGAGTAAGAAACAAAATAATGAGACTCAGAGTAGCACTCTAAGCTCTCAGGTCACTGACCTCACTCAGGGTATGACCCTTACTCAGCACGAATATAATCTGAGTAAGAAATTAAAAAAGACGTTCTCACAGGAAGAGTGGGGCATTAGCATTATAAACTAATAAGATGTTCTCATAAAAACAATGGGGCATAAGTACTATGATTCGATATGGAGTTCTCATAGGAGAAGTGGGGCATGAATAAATTCTCAGGTCACTGATCTTACTCGAAGTATGATCTTTACTCGGTACGAATATAATCCAAGAAAGAAAACAAGATATTGAGACTCAGAACATATTTTTTGAGAACATACTTAACCAAATAAATGAAACTGGTTTCTTACAAGACAAGGTTCAAGAAGAGATAGTTAATGCAAAAAGAGAACTGATTGTTTGAAGCAAAAAATACAATGATTACACCCCAAACAAGCAAAATCCAAGCTAAAGTACAGATAATCAAAGGCAATCAGTCCCATCCTGAGTAATAAAAACTACTAATTCATCACTGAGGAGGATTCCTCATGCGCGCAGCAAGAATAGGAGGTAACTCAGCAGCTGGAGGACGAGGAATTTGCTCATTAATTTTCGACTCAGCATAGTCGATCACTTCATTAATGCTAGCAACCATTTCCACTTGAGCGGCATACCTTACCTCAGCAATTCGGATATCAACATCGGTATTAAGCTCGGATAGTTCGTTCTTCAACTTCCCAATATCAGCCAAGGCAGCAGATGTACGAGTACTCTCAGCATCGAAGGAAGATTTCCAGAATTTGGTTTGACCTTCTTGCGTCACTAGCTCTTTTTGTAGTTGATCAAATTTTGTACTTTTCTCGTCAAGGTTTCTCTGGAGTGCTGAGCAAAGTAAGAAGAAAAATTTAATCACGTATTAAGAGTAAGAAAAATATCAATAAAGTAATGTGTGAAGTTGTTATCAAACAATACCAATCTACCTTTTTCAACATTTCTTCATGT
>JAJJMA010132364.1:0-11208 GCA_023529015.1 Papaver nudicaule
GGAACTTTGGTTTGGGCAACCACCTCAAAAGATGACACGTGCAGTACAAAAGTCCGTTTCCAATTCTACCTCAAAAGATGACTCCAAGTACCGAGATGCCACTTCGATTGAATTCCTCGCATATAAGATTTCTACCTTGAACATAATAACCCGTGTATTATTTCTGCCAACTCGTTACCAGTTCGTAATATTAGTTTTCATCAATGTATTGCGACTTTCGTAATACTCCCTCCGTCCCTCTAAAATAGACGGAGAATTGACTTTTTGTTGTCCCTCTAAAATAGGCGGAGAATTGACTTTTTGTTGTCCCTCTAAATAGGCGGAATTGCAATTCCAATGTACATTTTGACTTGTTTTACCCTTATTTAAGATATGTTGGAAATGGTATTGATAATAGGACAAAGGGTAAAGACAGGAAAAAACATGACAATTTATGAAAACAAATTTTTTTCTTATTCTACGAGAATTGGACTTCTCCGCCTATTTTAGAGGGACGGAGGGAGTACTTGGTTATTAGAAATCAAAACAAGAAAACAAGAAGAATAGAATGAGAAAGAGAAATTCTATAATTCTTTAACAAATTTACTTGGGTGTATTGAGGCGAGTAATCACTTTACTTAAGACATTTAATGCCATGTACTTAATGTTGATACAGTGAATGGTATATATCTCCAGCATTCAACAATACCATTGGTGTTCTTCGCAGCACTTCGATGATCACCAATAACGAGCGCGAATTGATGTAGCACAAACTCCTTGAGAACAAATTCTAAGTACGTCTACTTAGTTTTCTTCTCCTATTTTCTTTCTCTATGTTTCTCTTCCTTTTCTATTTTTGTTCTTACTCTTTTTACTCATCTTGTTCTCACTGTTGCTCTTTCTACAATAAATCAAGAGTGGGGTTTATATACATGATTGGTGACTCTTGGGAAACTACAAAGAGTCTCTTCATGAATAGTCATACCCCTTTGGAAGAGTCGTATCCCTTATGATACAATGATTCAAATTCTAATGAAAAGATTTTATAAATAGACACAACCCTTCAAAATATGGTTGTAACTAAGTTAAACTTAATTTCTATTCAAATTTCCAACAATCCCCCACATTGGTGCAAGTTTAATGCTTATACTAGAAAAGAGTTTGTGCGCGGAACATCACTACATCAAGAAAGATGGTTGTTAGCCTTGAATCTTCCTTGGTGAATACCTACCGGGATTACTGGTTGCGTAGTGACCTTGATGTCTTGAACTATTCAACTTTATAATGTAATCCAATGCAATAGGTATCACACAGTACATATCCGGTTCTCGGATGCGTTCTTTTCGGCCTTGAACGATACTTGTATTCTATGAGTGCTTTAGAGTAACTTGGCCTTATAGTTATCAAAGAAGCGGCCACACTTCTCACTCATATAGGTGATCTCCTATTGAAAGTATCCTGTCATACTTTAATTAGCAAATCTGATCTTTTACTAATCTATAAGAATCATTAAAAGAAATTTCTTACCCTCTCTCTTGACGGGTAACACTGACTCTCATCCTAGGGATGGGAAAGAGAAAGATCTCCTTCAGTGTTTTCTGGCAAGTAACTTACAACTTAGTTGCTCCTTTTGAACCTAGATCTTGGGATCTCCAATCTACTAGGTTGGGTTACCATTGCAATTCACCATTTATTTAGGCTATTACTCCCATTCCTCTTGATGAAGCAATTCTTGCTCTCTAGATAACTCTTTATCCATTGACTTGATGTTCTTAATCACAGTCACTAATCCCAATTAGTCACGCGCGCTTGAGAACAATTTCTTTATGGTTCTTTGTCATCGATGTGTTTATCGAGATGTACCATAACATCCCAAACCATGTGTTTTCCCAGAGAACTGTTTGATCAGAACATTATTCAATTTTGAAATGCATATACTCTACCCATGCAAGTATATATTCAAGGAAATTTCAAAGTCACTCTACTTCTTTTCAGCTTTGCGTCCAAAGCTAGACTCCGTAGTTGATCTCCTTATCAACCTTCATTCGGATGATTTCCTTGTTAGGGTGGGATATGTCAAGCTTCTCAGTAACGGTTAAAAGCGCCTCGGCGGCGCATATCTATGAATGTTTTAGTAGATCTGAGTTCCGCAGCTATAGTATAGTCGAAGATTGAAGTCAAGACCGAAGCACCAGATCTTCCTTTTGGCAAGAATCTCGTGGCCATGCGTCAGATATCTCGAGCTGCCCTTGGCTTACAAATTAACCTGCTGCTTCTTATTTTAGGCATACTACTGGTTCTTCTTATTTATGTGCCCTACTGATCGGAGAACTCCTTCCCATTTGTGCGGTCCACGGCTGGTGGCAAAGCGGAAGCCCATTAATCTTAAGGCATTCGCATCTTATTGCATTTTTTCTACAACGAACACATTGATTTTCAACATCAACCGTATGATATCTCAAGCATGTATTCGTATGCCGCATAGAGTAATTTTCACAATTTCTCTTTGATATCTTAGGAATCTCACAGTGGCGAACAAATTATCTAATTTGTCACATGTCAATCATCAACGTTCCACTTCCATATGAACCACATTTCATATGTATCCATAATTTATGGATTTTCTTACCATGTGATAATGGACCATCTACTATTTCCCCCACATTTCATGAATACTACCCATTTTCATGAAATCACACCCAGACCTGCACATTTCATGACAATTCCCAATTTCACGAAATCACAAATCGGACCTAGACATTTCATGACAATTCCCAATTTCACGAAATCAAAAACCGGACCTGCAGGTGCCTTATATATCAATTACTCCAATCATGATAGAAGATATTCATGATAAAAATTACCAGAGAGGTTTCACACAAACCATACAATTGATATACTAAGTAATTCAAGTACATAATAAACAACCGTCTGAACGCATTTGTCATTTTTTCTGGACAGATATGCGCAACGTTCTCAAATTACTATTTCTCCCACATAGTAATTCCAATTGCAGAATTTCAAATTGACAATTCAAGATTATATCTTGAAATCCAAGTTTCGTTTTCAAAACAAAATTAAAAAAAGCAATAGAAAGATTGGACAATCATTCTGAACCAGGGCTGATTTTCTCGCTCTTCAAAATTTCACAGAAACGAAACTCTACTTTCTAAAGTCTCTAAAAATACTTCCAAAACTCCAAAAATTCTGAAAATTGGTTTGAATTATTTTTAGGATGTCCTTTATACTCAGTTAATAGGACTTATCCAAAATCGTTTTCAATTAAGAGATACACCTTAATCTCTGTCGCTGATTGAAAACCGCCTTCAGAATTTTCTCGGAAACAAACTCAGTTTCGTAAAATCCTAAACAATTAGTTATGTGATTCCAAAAATTCTGAAATATTGTGAGGAACACTGTCAGGATGTCTTGTAGACTCGGTTAAAGGATTAAACAAAAATCTTTTTCATATGGGAGATACACTCAACTTACTAACAGACGTTCAAAACTGAACCTTTCAACCAATGTTTATTTTCGTCCATTGTTTCTTTCAAAATTTAATTTGAACTATTGGTATCACCACAACCAATTTATTGAGTGCAAACTTTTTATAGACCATTTTAGTGACACACATTCACTGTAACTTTTTGATTAACAATCTGTTGGTCTTCCGACATCCTTCTTACTCGATTGTTTGGTTTGCTCTTTAAACCAACTTATAACCCTTTCATTCCATTTTTCTTCATAAAGCCTTTCGTGTACTTCAATTTTAGATTCTAATAAAATTGAAGGTTAATGGAAATCATTTTTGTATCGTTAATCAGAGTAATAAGGGAATTTAAACCCCCACAGTCCAGCACTACCAATTTCAAAGTATTGTTTCCTTTTAGTGAAACAATTTTAATCTTCTTCTTTTCGTAATATCTTTTGAGAAGAGAAGATATATACTTTAAGAGATGTATAATTAACTGCCGACTTCTCATCCAATAAGAAGTTCCATCTCTTTGCCATTAGATGTTTCCAAATAGAATTGGAACGTCTATTTGTAACGCAAACACATCTTTAGAATCCAAAGTTCTAAGATTATAATTGCCTTCACAAATCTCATTTAACAAATGTACTACCACTGATCATGCCTTTGATCACAGAAACCATGTATTTAATCTGGCATTTTTTCCAATAAAACAAAGATCCCACATGAACTGGTGTATACATACTATCATTAACGAATGTATCTCAAACTTTTGAAATTCATAATAGACATTTCTAAGAGTCTTAACCCACCTTTTCACAATGAATTTCCATGCCTACAGATGGATGTGGGTTCAAATTCAAAATTTGAATTTAGACCTTCCCACTAGTAGTCGTTATATAGTCAGACAACTACAAGTTTTAAAACATCCAAACGTCCAAACCACAAGTCTTTCGAAACGTGTTTACCATCATGAAACCATAATTAACGGACACGTACAGTCTCTCGAAAACCAACAAGAGGCATGCACTAAAAACCATCATTTTAGTGCTCTATGGTTCCAACAAAACATTCTAGTACCCAGTACTGGAACATAATTACCAAAGTATTGGCTAACATCTAGACCACCAAATCGTAACAAAGATAAAAGTTCATTAAATGTCTTAAGATTGTTGGAAAATATCTTCTTTACCGATTCCATCAATAATACAACCCGTGTATTATTTCTGCCAACTCGTTACCTCATTGGTCTTCATCTATGTATTACGACTTTCGTAATACTTGGTTATTAGAAACCAAAACAAGAAAACAAGAAGAATGGAATGAGAACGAGAAATTCTATAATTCTTCTTTAACAAGCTTACTTGGGTGTATTTAGGCGAGTAATCTCTTTACTTAAGACATTTAATGCCATGTACTTAATGTTGATACAGTGAACGACATATGTCTTCAGCATTCAACAATACCATTGGTGTTCTTCGCAACACTTCGATGATCACCAATAATGAATGCCAATTGATGTAACAAAAACTCCTTGAGAACAAATTCTAAGTACGTCTACTTAGTTTTCTTCTCCTCTTTTCTTTCTCTATGTTTCTCTTCCTTTTCCATTTTTGTTCTTACTCTTTTTGCTCATCTTGTTCTCATTGTTGCTCTTTCTACAATGAATCAAGAGTGAGGTTTATATACATGATTGGTGACTCTTGAGAAATATCAAAGAGTCTCTTCATGAATAGTCATACCCCTTTGGAAGAGTCATATCCCTTAGGATACAATGATTCAAATTCTAATGAAATGATTTTATGAATAGACACAACCCTTCACAATATGGCTGTAACTAAGTTAAATTTAATTTATATTCAAATTTCCAACAGTGTTTTCTACAGGCACTTCTGGCTAAGAACAATGCACGACAACTTGCTCAAATGCTCGAGGTATAAATTCAGAATCTTTCATTTAAAAAGTTTAGCCTTATCCTAACACCATGATTGATGTGTGCAAATGTGGCATTTTTCTTCAGATACAAGTAGAGGTGTCAGAAAGGTTGAAGGGCAAGTTCCCATCAACTTCTAGCAATCCACCAGAGCCTGCTCAAGCACCAGAGGTAATATAGTTGTGCAGATGCAAACTTCAATTCAATTTTTTTATTTTGTTTTTCATAATATATTGTAACTTTTTGCAACCCATTTGAAATGAAGAAACTAGCAGAATTCATAGATCCATGAGGACCTGCTCAAATCATTGAGGTAATATACATGCTCAAATATATTACCTAAGAAGTAGAAAACAAGTGTCTGTAATCAAATTGTGAACACTGCTATATGCAGCCTAAACAAAATTCTTCCCTTGTGAAGAAACATTTTTGGGCCGACATTTGCAACTCTTTTTCAAGCGATTTAACAAAACTCATGCTCTTGTTCAAAGGATATCCATGGTGAATTATAAGATACTCCCAAGATTGAAGAGCATCGTGAACGGGCTAGGTTCTGTATTGTAACGACCTGTTCCTCCACCGATACTATCCCCACTTAACCACTGCGGAAATCCGACATTGTGGGGTTTTCAACGGGCACCGTTGCGGTCATCCGGCAGCAGCTTTCCGGGAGGTCACTTATCCCTGGACTACTCCCGCCCGAGCACGCTTAACTGCAGAGTTTTTCCAACTACTGAGTTTACTTATATTCCATCGTTTGGCCAACCACCGCCGAATCGGGGTATTACAATACCACCACCTTTTAAATTGGAGCCGTCCTCGACTCCGAAATATATTTTTCAAGCCCAGATCTTCGATGTTCCCTATCCCTCATGAGACGAGCTACCTAGACCATCCCCTCCAGCGTGATCTCCCATCCTCGACAAGTGAACCGTCATCGGATCTGATACCATCTGTAACGACCCGTTCCTCCACCGATACTGTTCCCACTTAGCCACTGCGGATATCCGGCAGTATGGGGTTTTCAACGGGCACCGCTGCGGTCATCCGGAAGCAACTTCCCGGGAGGTCACCCATCCCTGGACTACTCCCGCCCGAGCATGCATAACTGCAGAGTTTTTCCAACTACTGAGTTAATTATGCTTGAAAAGTCCTAAGAGTTATGAAAGGACAAACTATTACTTATATTCCATTCGGCGAACCCTACCCGCCGAATCGGGGTATTACTATACCACCACCTTTAAATTGGAGCCGTCCCCGGCCCCAGAATATATTTTTCAAGCCCAGATCTTCGATGTTCCCTACCCCCCATGAAACGAGCTACCTGGACCAACCCCTCCCGCGTGCTCTCCCACCCTCGACAAGTGAACCGTCGTCGGCTCTGATACCATCTATAACGACCCGTCCCTCCACCGATACTGTCCCCACTTAGCCACTGCGGTCATCCGGCAGTGTAGGGTTTTCAACGGGCACCGCTGCGGTCATTCGGCAGCAACTTCCCGGGAGGTCACCCATCCCTAGACTACTCCCGCCCGAGCACGCTTAACTGCAGAGTTTTTTCCAACTACTGAGTTAATTATGCTTGAAAAGGCCTCGATGTTATGAAAGGACAAATTATTACTTATATTCCATTCGGCGAACCCTAGCTGTTGAATCGGGGTATTACATGTATACAATTGATTCGAAATGTCGATCGTTTCATCAAGGCTCTGGGATTACGCTTGGGAGTCTAGATGAGGAAGAGAGGAGGAGATCAGAATTACAGGGTAAAGGAAGAAAGGGACTAGAAAGTTGAAGAAGGGGAAGTTAAGGGATGTGAGAAAAACTTCGGAAGAAGCGCTAGGAGCATCTACAAACCGCGAGGAATTCTGCTGAGATGTTGTTCCAGATTGCCGCTCTAATGTGTACAAGGTGCAGTCTAATTATTAATCTCCGTCTTTCCTTGCGATGTGCACTTCTCAGATGCACCTGCTTAAACAATTTTTATGGAACACTAGTGTTAAGTCATGTACAGCTTGACATTTGATTCTTAGAAAAATTGTTGTTTAACCAGATCAAATGACTGTTGAGTTCGACATAATATAATCCAGGTATGATGTATCCAACATACATCTGACGAAGGAGACTCAATTACAAGTCAATTATCAGGCACAAAGTCATCAAACAACAAAAACCCTCTTATTTCGTTTTCTGAAATTGCATGGAAGGCTATCGACCTGAACCACTATCATTATATGTGGCATATCATCTACCACTTATGTCAGTTGTAACCATGTAACAACTTAGTCTTAAGTCTTCCTGTTTTGTAGCTTTACTTGTTCACCTTATTATCTTTACTTAGTCTTGCGTCTGTATAGGAAGACCTCCAAGTCTTACGATTGTATTCTTATCTTATAAACCCTATTGTAAACCCTAATGTAATTGTATTCTATATAAATAACAAGCAATGAAACATAACTCTTCACAGTTGTGAGAGACCAAAACACTATCTTCTAAAACCTTTTATGGTATCCTCGAGTTAGGTTAGATTCCAATCCTCCAATCCTTCTTCATAGAAATCATGGCACCAGGTGAGACTACTCCACCTATGAAAACCCCAGAAAACAAAGAACAAGAAACATCTATTGATTCCATCAGAGATGAACAATATCCACAACTCCTCCCTAACCATCCTTATTACGTCCATCCAGCTGATAATCCAACCACAGTTTTGTACACACCAGTACTCACAAGTTATATTGGGTATGTGGTATGCGTAAGGCTTTAAGTGCTAATGCAAAGACAGGTTACATTGATGGTACAATAGAGAAACCCACATCTCCATCAGATATCCCTTATTGGCAGCGCTGTGATATTTTGGTAGGCAGCTGGGTATGCAACTCCTGTGAACCAGAAATCCGTCGTAGCATCATGTTTTTCGACACTGCTCATGAGATGTGGGCTGATCTGAAGAATCGTTTTGCACAATCCAATGCAACCAAGCTATATGCGTTGAAGCAGTCAATCTCCAATCTCAAACAAGAACATCAAACTGTTGTTGCATACTTCACTCAGCTCAAATCCCTATGGGATCATCTCGATACCTTCAGGTCTCATTCACCATGCGTTTGTAATGCAGGTAAGTCTCATGTCTGTAAGGCTCACCCTGAATCACCTGCTTACAATCCTAAGAGGAGACTCTAAGCTATGAGGCATTATGGATCTAATTCCTTTATTAAAGCACCTAGTTACAAATTTAGAATGAAAATCAACCCAAAACTATAACCCTCTCTGGAAATAGATAATGAAATACCTCTCAAATGATACATTATACAATAATGTGTTGGTTTTCAACAAGAATACGTAATAAATACAACCAAATATAAGAAAAAGTAAAGAAAGCTTCAGCCCAACGCGTCTTCCGAGCACAACCGTACCTGCTATCTGAAACTTGAGTGGGAAAAGAGTGAGCACATCATCCTCGAAAGGGTGCTCAGCAGAAAAGAATAACTAACTTTCAAGCAAACACTAAAATGACTCGAAAACAATGCAATCGGAGGAAAACAACGGAAATGCATTCACCAATATGTTAAGAGCTCCTCTAGATAATAAAATTAATAATACTAACGGGAAAGCCCGTGCCTCGGCACCATTCTATACCGGAAAACATGAGGAAGTCCTCATAGCATAATAGGTCTATATATCGGATGAAACCCCACCTGTAATATTGAGGAACTACCAACATACAAGTCAGTGGATATGAAAACATCATAAAAATGAATACAAGAGAGTTTCGTTATCGATTCCCACCTCATTTGACAACAAGCCACGCGTACCTCACGCTTCTCAACTCATTCCTCGTTTGCAAAAGTCGATGTTCGCAACAAGCTAATAATCGAACACTTAAGAATTAATACACAAATAATTATACACCAAAATCCGAAAATACTACCTAATATTACTATTAAGTCCTAAACTCGGTTTTAAGTATAAATTTGATTGAATGATCAGGTCGTCTGAATCAACAACTATCCAGACAATATCTACCTCCCTAGCTAACATTTACTTTAAATCTGTTTAGTTCCACAATCAATATGTTTGGGAAAAGAACTCTTTAACCATTCAAATACTACCTAACCAATTAATTCTATAACAACTTACTATAAGAACTATAACCCTGCCAGTGGTAATTAAATCAATCAACACTATTTCAAATTAACATGATAATAAAACTGAACACTATTTACCGCTCACCTTGATATGAATACCACCAATTCTTTCATCTAGCTAACTCCACCTTCACTTATCATCACCAATTCTATCTCCTAATTAAATTAGATAGATCCCATCCCATGACCTTGCTGCCATTTCTACTTATTCTCTCAATTAACTCCCTAGTTATATTTCTGCCCTTTGATTTATTCCTATACTACTCACGACAACGCAGCACCACCATCCTACCCGTATAAACATGCATGCATCAAGAGCTGCCATCAACAAAGAGAGTTAACTAATCTTAACTCTTCTCATACCAACAAGTGTTATAATCACAAGATTATACACTACTTTAATATTATTTAATTTTAAATAACCATTTATAATAATTATGATTGCCTAATATACCTGTTAAGGTGAGTTTTATGCCTGGGCTGCATTTCATAGATATTTGCCTACAAGGACTATGCTTAGACACAAAGGACTTAATATTGTGGATGTGCAATGTCCAATGTGCAACAAAGCTCCTGAAACAAGTGATCATTTGTTTCTACAATGTGATTATTGTTAGGGCATTGTCCGGTCAAACCCACTAGCGTTGGTATGTCAAGCTAGTTGTCAGTTTTAGGTGTCAAAACTCAATTCTTGATTTAGCCTACTAGAGTTTAGATTTCGGAATTGGGATATAGACAAAGTAGAGACCTTGAAGACGAAGACTGTGAAGACAAAGAAGACATCAATTATTCTTCATCGACAAAAGGTTAGTAGGAGTTATGACTTTATGGATATTCTTCTATTTCTACTTCATCTATTCTTTCGAAATATAGTCGACTACTTTAGTAGTGATAATAGCGATTGAGATCGTATTCTTGTGTAACGTGGCCTTGTGTCATGACCAATGTTTGATCCCACAAATACTGTGAGTACAAGAATGAATGAGACAGATTCGGTGCCATGTGTCCATTGTAATGGTTTGCTTGAAAACTGTTAGTTGGATATGGATGAATCTAAAGGAGTACTCTTGAGCAAAGAGTCCATGGATCACAGCTGAGGACGTTCTCACGTCTAAGTTCTGGCTCAGCCCAGTACTTCCAGCGGAATCCAGATTTGACGAAATCTGACAGGCGCACGGTTCACGAACCGGTTTGCGTACCAGAAACTCGGAATTCTTCTGAGTTCGAGATGGCTATTTTGTTCACGTACCAGTACGTGAACCTGACGGTGGTCATCTTGCTGGTGTCGGATTTAGTGAATATTCTCCTAGAATTTCACTCTGAGTCAAATTCCAAAACTCCTTTATCTCTTAGATGGACTAGTGTAAAACATAAACTCTTTTGTGTTCCATCTAACGATCCTCAATGAGTCAATAATATATGATTATCTGTGGTCTGTTGGATTTCTATCTTGAAGTGTTTTTGAGCTAACAAAACACTGGCAGATAATTCTAAAAAGAATTCCAATTGAGATTAATCTCTATTACTTGGTTATCAAGTTTAGGGTTTCCCTAACTTGTGGGACAAGTAATTGATTCCATTATTCCAAAGCAACCTATCTTATTGAGTGCTATAAATAGAGGTGTCTAAGGACAAATACCGCAAGCATCAAGCACACGTGAAGGTCCTCAGGGAAG
>JAJJMA010132384.1:0-10060 GCA_023529015.1 Papaver nudicaule
CTCTTATTACAGACAAATACATCGTTTGCTAAGCTGCTGAGATGTTGTCGTTGCATAGAGTGGGTGTTGAAATCCCAAAACATCTAGGAAAACAATCAAGCAACAACATCAGGTTGTGAATTCGAGGAAGAATGTGCATTCTCTGCACTGAAAGGGCAAAAACAGTTGTACAACAAAACCTCAACTATATGATACAGAGATTTCTTACAAATTTCATCTTCTCATAAGGTGATTAAGTATAAGCACCTCAAAAAAAAAATTTACCACGCGGATAGCACACAAATAATGTCACCTGATCTCTTTTCCATTCGTTGCAATATTGCCAATGTATATCGTATCACTGTCTTGGCTCCTGTTTACCTACAAATGGCATAAAGAATGTAAGAAGAAGATATGGCATGCAGAAGAAATCTTTTGTATATGTACAAATATTATTCATACATATAGTATATGGATAAAAGGAGGATTGATGATCAAAATGTATAACCTCTGCTTTATCCTTCAACTTATGTAGGACTTTCTTCGTTGTGAGTCATTTCAAAATATCTACAGTTATACTTCCTGGTTATATTTGTACTCACGATCATCTAGCTAGCGAAAAAATTATAAGTTTGGTCAATGTGATCTCCTGACACGGGGTAGCGACAACGTCGAATTTAAAGTCTTTTAATGACACGGTGGAAGTTAAAACATTTGCAAAAACTTGACATAAAGATGAACTGCAATAAAAAGATTGATAGAGTTTTCTACTCTAGATCACACGTATTACCTCTATTCTCGGTACCGTCTTGACCAACTGGTACTGAATTTGTTGAGTCCATCACCTTAATCTCAAAATGGAAACCCCAAAACACCTTATTGATTTGTTGAATGGACGAAATTGCACAAATCCATCTTCAATTACTGTTAGCAAACCAAACTGAAAGTTAGAAGTAAGAAGAAAAAAACTCCCGATCAGATCAACAAATTAGCATTAATTGAAATACAAATCAAATCAAACCTAAAACTAAAAACAGAAATCCGCAGTAAAGATTAAATTAAAAAAAAAAAGTAATTACCTAAAGAGAGGTATCCCCTTCCCAAATTGAAACGGGAATGACAAACATGAGCATATATGTCTGATAGGAAAAACCAAAACATTTTTAATGAAAAAAAAAAGTGTTTTTAATCTTGATACACAGGTTATGGGTGTATTTAGTAGATCAGGAAACATTCCTTCTTTACAAAAATGCAATGCCACTCATCATTTGCACTTTAACCTTGCGTATTGCACACCATGCACAATTGTTTAGTCATCATTATCACTAACTTTTTCCACGAAGAAACATCGATAACTCATTGATTTAAACGGCGTGCGAGAATTTTGGTAGAAAACTTGCTTACCTTCCTTTGTGCTTCTTCTTAATGCCAGGATCGCTAAAAAACTTGGCCATATCCAGTGAAATCTCTTGTGGAATTGGTTAACGGAGAAATCCCATGACTCCATCGTTGACAGTTTCAAATAGGACCAATACTATTGCATGCCATAACGGGCATCTCAACTGCCACTGCTCTAAAGGAACAATACCAAAGTGTTCATCCTGCATCAATGAAACATTTAGATTTTGGGTCAAGAAGTTGAGAGAAGAGCAGTGTTGGACAGTTAGAACTTATGTCAAATAAACACAATCTTGGAGAATTGAGCAAATGCGGTTCTTGTACTGAATATATGAAAAGAAAAAGGGAATAATGGAAAGAAAAATATATCTAGCTACAATAATGTAGCAATTTGGGTTAGTAAATGATACCTTAGAAGGAGAAGATATGATGCATATTCCAACAGATACCTTAAGAGCCACCGCAAAAAGAAGAAGATCAAGCGACCAATGGAACTACATCCCTGAAACATTACGACAAATGAAGTTTGGTGAGGAAAACACTGATTAAGGCATTTTATCAAACACTTTGTATGTAACTTAAGAAAAACAAACTGTATTCTTCAGCTTACAAATCAGATTCTAGAAGTGCAAAACTTCACCTTTCTACGTTCTCGATTCTAATAACGTTGCGGACAGAATTTTAAATGGAAAAGAAAAACATAAGGAGAGAAACATGAAACAAATGCTTTGCAGGTGCAGCCAAGATGGGGTTTAAGAAAAAGAATACTGTTGCAGATTAATACAAACAACAGGAAAAAAAAAAAGTTGACAATTCATTCAATTCTGCTGCAGATTCAATTCTACCAATATCCTAAAAACAAAAAACCACTACATCACAAAAGAGACAGAGAGAAGCTGACAATTCATTCAATTCTACCAATATCCTAAAAACAAAAAACCGATGCTTTCATGCAGGTACTGTGTGTCCCTGTAATACACACCCAAAAATACAAAGGCTTAGAGGTTCTCTTACACTGACTCCTCATAGTCATATCCATAATCCATTACAGAACTGTAAGCGAGAAATAAAAAATGACCTAGTACAGAAACTATAAAACAATAAATTCTACATTGGAAATTGGGGTTATTAAGCTTAGTGTAAGCTTGTTCGTTGACATAGTAGCTTTGATTGCAAAACCCAAATTAAGAAGTAGAAAATGCTTACATGGCATAAAGCCCTACGATTTCAAGAGTATCTTCTGCTTCAGATTGTTTGATCTTTACTCTCAAATACTGATTCCAAAAACAATCACAATCGGCTACATCGTAATATCCATTCTCCGTAATCAACCTTCATCACAGAATCAACAAAAAAAACCAAAAAATCGATGGAACAAAATAACTACGTTATCACGATTGGTATAAGAAGAGTCAAGAGATATCAAACTAAACCTTGAGTTTCTAGGGTTTCATGAGAGAAAAAATACCTTCATAGGATTCATAATCACCACACAGTCCTTTGATTTTTGGAACCAATAACAGTCAACTGAAGATGTAGACGAAAATTGAAATTTGAGATCGATAGAAGTTAGAGGTAGAAGGGAGAGGGAGAGAGGCAGGAGACGGCTGGGTTCTGGAAAAAGAGATTAGGGAAAAGAAATCGCGAGAAAGAGGAGAAGAGGAAGGGTAAAAAAGTGAAGTAGATTAAGGAAATTGAGAGAAAATATTTGATAATTTTTTTATTGGGTAGAATTATTTTTGGTGGGGTCGGAAACTATAAGAATTGAGAGAACTCCCTACTTTTAATCTCAGCTAAGTAAAACATTCTGAAATTATAGGGTTTAATAGCATAACCCTCCATTGCCTTGTCTTGTCCCTGTGTTCGACACCCAGCTAAGACCGCCCAACTGGGGTCATCAAAGATTTCTTTCCAACTAGGCGAAACCTCAAATGGTTCATCCACATTGTTGACGATTGTGGGAGGATCGCGAGACAGGGGTCCCAACATGGGTAACAAAGCAATGTTGTTCATCCAATGTGTATCAATCATGCGTTCGGCAAGTCTTTCATCTCGAGGTAGAGCAATTGTAGTAGGTCGCATCCCTTCCGCACCTACAATAAAAAATTTGTCAAGAAAAATTGCCATTCCCTCAACAACTGATTCCCATCCATATAATTCATTCCCGCCAAAGATCATCCAAGATGGATCCATGACCTTAGGCTTTTCTTCATGCTCATCTTCATAAGAAGGGTTGTTCTCCTTTGGAGCTTGTTCACCAAATCCACTAGGTTGACCTCCATCTTTTGCATAACCACTACTACTTGAACCAATTTCTTGATTGCATATGGCCATATTGATCGATAGGGTAAAAAGGAATGTTTGAGGTAAAAGATGAACAATTGTAATTAGGGTTTGTGCTGAAAATGGAGGAGAGTAAAGATAGAGGCCGTTTTTTTTTAAGCTTTTAAAGAGTGAAATTAGGTTTGGGTTGTGATCCAACCACAATTAGGACGTTTTAAATGCCTAAGTCGTCAAGGATATAAAATCGTATGTGACGATTTAACTGACTTATCCACAAGTCGTCATATTAGGAACTCAAACCATGACGATTTGGGTCCTTCCAAATTCCCTTCTCTGCCCAAAATTTGCCTAAACTCGTCATGGTTCAACGAGATAATATGACGATTTATGGTTTAAGTCGTCATATTATTAGCTCAAACCATGACGATTTAGGTCCTTCCAAGTTCCCTTCTCTGCCCGACATTCCCTAAACTCGTCATGGTTCAACGAGATAATATGACGATTTAAGGTTTAAGTCGTCATATTATTAACTCAAACCATGACGATTTAGGTCCTTCCATGTTCCCTTCTCTGCCCGAAATTTGCCTCAAATCGTCATGGTTTGGACCCATAAGTATGACGATTTGGTATTCATCCGTCATGGTTTTGGCAGTTACCTTGACGATTTGGGTTGTGATCCTTTGAACTTTTGAAGACACTGAACTCAAAAAAGTTATAAATACGTAATAAAGCGTTATCGGTTATCGCCCAAAGTTACAAAATATAGTTGTTCAAACAACTCACGCGCACTACTTGTCAGGAATGTTAATACTACGCAAAGCGTTATCGGTTATCGCCCAAAGTTGAAAAGAAAACTCGTAATTCTTCTTCCACTCCAGAGCACTTAAGGTAAAAGTACCTTTGGAATTATGCAGGTGCACCGGTGGTAGCGAACACTTGTCCTCGAGCTTCAACCCTATAAAATGGCGTTCCTTCACAAAAGCCATAACAATTCTTCTATTCTGATTCTCCGGTGTGCAAACTGCCTTCGAGGGGATAAATGTGAAACTCCCTGAAGGAAAGTTAGGAGTGAAGGAGTGAACAACACAGTGAAAAGTATCCGCTAAAAGTTGGCCACACTGAGGCATCTTCATCCAATATTTATAGCAAGCAGTCTTAGCTCGCTTACGTCCTTTCACACTAGACATCAACTCCTTGAATTTATAATCTTGAACCATCGTGTCGCTTTGAAACATCAAATCAATATACATTTCCTTGTCCTTCAGTAGTTGAGCGGCCATCTCTGCCCTTACATATTCTACCTGGCTCAACCCCATCGCATCCGCCTCATCAAAATGCCCCAACTGTTCACAAGCAACGTGGTAACCACAATGTCCATCCCCATCGACGTCGTCATGTGATATGACGAAATCACTGATGATCCAAGGGATGTCCTTCATATAGTTTTTGTAAATTGTATGAATGGTCCTCAATGGTCTTCCGGTGTTTGCATCCCTGGGGGTCTTCATTGGTCCAACCTCAATTACGAATGTTTGCATTCCGCTTTGTTGGTTTGACTGTGGAGTGCACAATTCCTCATTACCGACCGTTGGAGCACTTCCTACCCACGATGACACTAATGATGTTCCCACTCCTTGAGTTGTTTCTCTAACCTTGGATAGAACTTTTGCTTTTGGGTCAGCAGAACTCTCTTGGGTAAGCACCATCTTCCGGCCACTCTTATGCTTCTTCTCCCCCGCTGTGTACTCGGCTTCCACTAACTCTGCTAGGGTGGGGTTTCTCTTACTACTTTTTTGAAACTTGTTTTCCTTCCTAATTTCACTAAAAGAGGTTGCGCTGATTGGTCTACCAGTTGGTTTTTCTATCTCTGGTTCTTCAGCAGTAGTCATCACCAAATTAAGGGAAAGAATAGTGCGTTCACGCAAAGCTAGTTTACTCACATGATTCATGGTTGGGTATGATTCAACTATTTCACGATGTACATCGGCGTCGACCCAAGATTGTGTATCCTCGAATGTAGGAGCAGGAATGAATGAGAGTTGCTTCCAAAAGGGATGAATATCCTCGAGCGGAACATGGTCTTCATATCTACCGAGGCGATGAAGACACGAAAGTCCTATACCGATCATCGTCTTACATTCACAAACTTGCACGATACCTTGCTCTTCCATCTTTTTGAAAATAGCACGTTGCTCCATCATATAATTTATCGCCCAATGCGATACTCGGAACATAATATAACGAAGAAATCTCTTCTCCTCCTCATTATAACTGGTGCAAAACGAGTTCCTACTCTTTCCCATTTCCTTTTGAATCTTCCACAAATCATGATTACTATACTCATGGATACCTTCTTGTAACGTAACAACCCCATTGTGACATACCTCGAGCATCCTCTTCAAACGTCCATGAGCTCCCTCAACCATACTCGTTGCCTCATTCTTGAAATGAGGATAATCATAGGTCCATGCATAAACAAACCTTTGTTTGTGTTCGGTTAACCACGTATCCATGCAATAATCCACCGCTTTATGATACTTAGGTCTCCATAAATCCTCCCACTTTTTCAAATTTACATAAAACTTCTCCTTGGTCTTCGAGTGAACCAATTCATCCCAGTCTAACAAATATTCCTTCCATTCCCCCCCCCGCTACGTATTCGGCATCATCTTTATCTTTTTCCTTCTGTAGTTCATCTTTAGACAGTTTACTCCTTCGGTCATCTTCCTCTTCCGAACGCTCGCAACCCGTCTTTCCTTTGGGCTTTTGGAAATGAATCTTTGTTCTTGCTAAGATGTTTTGTTGGATGTGCCAAGTGCAAAGGAAATTTTGTGCATCTGGAAAAACATCTTGTACTGCCCCCATCAATGCAATATCTCTATCCGTTATTATCACCCGAGTTTGACCCTTGTAGATTTTTTTCAATTCGTTTAGTGCCCACTTATAGTCGTCCCTTGTCTCGTGTTGCATAAAACACCAAGCCACAGTAAATGCCAATTTCTCTGATGTCTGACCCACGATGTTCAATAAAGGCAGATTGTACTTATTGGTTTTATAAGTGCAATCCATCATCAATATATGAGGGAAGCACAGAGCTAATTCTATCATCTTGGGATGAGCTAGGAAAATGTGTGTTACCTTGTCTTTCTTCCCGACCCTTTGATTAATGTAATAGTTGTGTTTCTCTGCCAACCAAACCGATTGTTGCATAACCAATCTTCCATCCCATGCCTCCCTTCGTAACATTGCTCTAGCGTTGTATTTGGGATAGTGTGGAAAGGTTGCCTTTGAACTTCTCTTTAATCACACTCAGAATCTTTTGCGGTGCAATTCCTTTCATCTCCCTCACTATATCAATTTTCGCTTCACTCAACTTTGCAACATAAGCATATCCAACAAGAGAATCAGGTTCCGGATGGTTGTGCCAACCACATACTATGCTCTTCAAATACCACCTATTGTCACCATCTCTCTTCTTATTGAATATCATCCTGAAAGGGCATTCCGTCTTCTTTGAGTTAGTCCTGGACACTTTTCGCTTGGCGTTCTTCCGCACGTACACATCACCCTTTTTCTTGTGACTTTCAAATTTGCGTCCATGCTGGCAAATCATTTGAACATAAGTCTTTCCTACACTGTTACTCTGCACAACCACGCACATTATTTCTTTTGCTTTCGTTTTAGCCCACTCTACCGCCTCATCTCTACTTTCCCATGTCTACATTAACAAAGATGATAAATTTCAAACAAAGGACAAACATCAAGTGACATGGAAACATGTGCGGAGAAAAACAATGGTAGCATACCTCATTAGTCATATAAAAGTCGGTGGTATCTTCAGTTCTCATTTTGAGGGCTTCTGGTTGATTGTCTAATTCGTCCGCATCCAACAAAGGTAACTACATAGAAAGAGGTCGTCAGAAATACCACAAAAGTCGTCAAGGTAGTTTCAAGTTGTATGCCGACTCAAGTATTTCGAAACGAAACTCGTCATGGTTTTCAAAATCATGACGATTAATTTGGTTTTTGGGACAGAGAGGATGTTTTTGAGAACCCAAAATCGTCACACTTATAAACACAACCATGACGAGCCGCATTTAATGGCCCCACGTAAATTTGCATGCCACTAAATCGTCATGGTTTGGACAAAAACTGTGACGATTGTTCATCTCTGAGTGTGCTTCATATACAGAGTTGTCATGATGATCAAAAATTCCTCGACGATTTGGGTAGATCGTCGAGCTTTTGACACAGAGTATGACGACTCTGGTTTCGAAACATGCACGATTTTGAAGATTTAAGGATTTTTACATATAATCGCGACATTTTTGGATGCATACCTCATTGTATTCACGCTTGGGTTGTTCATTTGAGTGTTTTTGAGACTCGTTTGCATCAAGAGGATCTTCATACCCAAGAGAGTCTTGTTCTTCATTGTACAATCGATTTTGATCGTGCAACATATCCATAGCGGCTTCATCTTCTATATTATTGAAACATGATTGATCAACCCGCTTTAAGAGAAACTCACGATTGTTTTTAGGACTTGAATCACTTATTTTGGGTAAACCCAAGTTTTTCCCCCCTAAACCCTCTCCTTCTTCTCTCTCCAAACACAAAATTCTAATTTCATTTTTTTTGATAACCATAATATAACATGTCACACTAATAATTTTTGCTAATCAAATTTAGTTAACACCTAATCATATCATTAATTTCTACTAATCAAGGGTTGTTTTGTATTTAAAAAAATATATTCCATATGGGATGACCTCTTTACTTCATTGTGACCCTATTTTGGATTCGCCTTCGCCCCTATTAAATTTGGGCTCGCCCCCAAATTTGCCAGGTTAAAAAAGTAACTAGCATTATGATAAAAAAAAACTAACTAGCATTTCTCCGGTATGTTGATGGCAGTTGTGTGGTAGTTTCTTTCACTAAACATTATGACATAAACCCTCGTAAGAAACACCCTAATAGCTTGATTACGTATATTCCAATTCATTATCTTGCTGACTGCCAACTCCAACTCCAACACCTCAATACCCGGACTATGTTGATGAATACCGCGAATTACATCTCCCGTAATGCGGTCAAGATAATCAAAAGATTCAAGACACATATTGGTATCTATTGAAGCTAGAAGAAGTAGGTAATGCACTTGCTTAAATTCGGCACAAGCAACTTCTACCTGGTTCAATATGTGAGGTTTAGTGTACAAAAACCCTAAAAAGAAAAAAAATAACAATCTTAAACATCACTGCTGCATACCTGGGAGTTGGCTGAGCTATGTATGGCGTTTTGAAGCTCCCGTTTGGCTGCAACAAATAGTTCCATAGTCCGTTCCAACCAAACAGAGCAATCTGACATTGCAGCTTCGTTCTTGTTCTCGTGTTTCTTACCATAAGTTATGGTTTCGTTTAGGTACCATATAGAAATATCCAATCTAGACTTAAAGTATTCCATGTCTCCTCCTATGTTTGTCAAGTTAGTAGGCGGTGCCGGTGATTCTCGAAAAGAGTCACCTTTTGCGATGAGGTACTTGTACATATCAGTAAGGATAATCAACGTAACACATGTTAAAACACATATTTGAGATGTTGTTAGAATGATTCGATGACTTTGCTTGCGAATGATGGTGTTGTTCGGTCTAGTAGCACTAGCTGGTGAAGAAGAAGAAGAATTGATTACCTTCATCGGAATGCCCTATCTCACACAAAAGAGATCTATTTCTTTTCTGTCGACTTGATGGCCGAGATATAAACTGTATTTGGGTTGAGGATCCCTTTCATGATATTTTTCGTTGGGTATTTGCAGCCAGGTCCGTGGACCGATATGTATCGGAACAGGCCATACATTTAACTTGGTAGAATCTACTAGGAGGTCCAATATATTAACTTTAGATTAACCGGAGGTCCAACGAGAAGTTAAGTTTAGTCGCTGGTCCAAAATCTTTAGTTTGGAAAAGAAAACCGGTTGCACACGTGCTAAAGTTATAAATTGTATTTTTAAATTCCCCGAATGCCCTTATGTATATAATAGTGCAAAACACATTTCACTTTTTCAGTTTCTTCTCTAAGAACAAGAGAGCCGGCGATTGCGATTTAATGGAGGACAACATGCATTCAAAGATCTAACCTTCTCCTGATCGATTGTATGTGATAAGTTGATTTACTTATTTCTTAATTTTAATTTATGTTTCCATTTCATTTTCTTCTTTGCCAAATCTTAGATCTAGATCTCAGTTTCGGAGATTGTGTTGTTGATATGGTATCTTAATGGGTTTGATTGATTAGTGGTAGAATTCAATGGTGGAAACAACAGGGGTTTCCAAGATCTGGTTACCAAAGAATTTTTGGCAGTAAATCCTTCTCTGCTGATTAAAGAGAAGAGAGAAATC
>JAJJMA010132395.1:0-14195 GCA_023529015.1 Papaver nudicaule
AGCTTTATCTTTTGTGTAAATGCTTAACACCATTGTTCAGATTAATTAGTCTTAGGAGATTTTGTTATATCTAAGCTCGTATGTGCTGAGAATCATGACTTTGCCGAATCTAAGCTAGGCAAATTAGTCAAAGTAGATACTACTACTGAATTGGTTTTAAGAGGGAAATTTGCTAGAGTGTGTGTTGAGGTTTCTACTGATCAACCTTTAGTTCCTTTAATTAAAATTGGTTCCATTAAACAAAAAGTAGAATATGAAGGTGTGAATATGGTTTGTTTTCATTGTGGAAAAATGTCGCATAAGAAAGAAAATTGTCCATTGATTGTGCAAGAGTCTGTTCCTATTTATGCTTAAATATGATAGTATGATACAAATTGGTCGTTCACAATTTGGATGACCAGATCTTCCAGCTATACAAGCATGTTTTTTTAACACCCTTGCGTCGTTTTCAACTGTTACGTAATTTAAACTGCTGCATCGTCAACTGTTCTTTCAAAACTAAGCTTGAGCAAGTAGCAACTGAAGGGTGACATCGTTCGGATTACTCCACCGTTATCACAATGTATGCATGCTTTCTTTTCTCTTATTGAAGTTTTGGTTTCTTTATTGCAGCTTTACGTATATCTCATGAAATGCTAGTAGATTTATCTCTTTTTGAGTCAAAGGGCTAGAACTCACTTCTGCTGCTTAGCTTGATGTAAGATGATAGGGTTGTCATGGTGATTGATTGGAGTATGTTGTATACTGATTTCATTTCTGTGAGGTGATTCTGCAGACAGCAGGGCAAGGTTGGTTGCTGGGTCTTTTCAAGGTTACACAGGCCATGTAGATGGAAAACCAGCTGATGCTCGTTTTGATCACCCCAAGGGTGTTGCTATGGATGATAAAGGAAATGTGTATGTTGCAGACACCTCAAATCTAGCTATTAGAAAGATAGGAGAATCTGGTAAGAAACTAAATTTAATATGTTCACTTGGGTATTAGGTTTGGATCTTTGTAATCGATACATAAAAATGTTCGCAGGTGTGACCACAATTGCGGGAGGGAAATCTAACACAGCAGGGTTTAGGGATGGACCCAGTGATCATGCAAAATTTTCGAGTGATTTTGATGTCGTCTATGTTGCACGTACTTGTTCTTTGTTAGTGGTTGATAGAGGAAATGCTGCACTTAGACAAATTTCTCTTAACCAAGAGGATTGTGATGCACAGGATAGCTCAATTTCTTCTACAGGTGCTATTCCATCTCTTTCTATTACTTGCTTACTTAATCTCCCAGAGAAGCACTCTGCAAGCTCTTGATGTGCTATCTGTGCGGGTATTTCTAGCAGTAAGATTTATCTATCGAATATTATGCCATCAAACTATCAAAGGTTGCAGTGTTGCTAGAAATATCCTCTTATTCCCTTAGATCCTGGCTTGCTGATTGTTTTTCCGTCTTTGGGTCTGATTTTCTAATAATGGTCAGCTTGTGTGCAAATCCTTGTATTCGGGTCAGCAATGAAGATATTTTTTTTTATCTTAACCAAATCATGGAGAGCCGGATCTCGTGGTAGACTGCACAAAACCTATATTCCATTCAAGCCTATGCAGCTATGTTGTCCTGCATATACTGTTAAACCACACATTCAGTTTTAGCTTAGTACCTTACAGCAATACCATTTTCCTGTTTGTCTCATTGTTTGGAAGCCTTCTACTTGGTCAAAACCACATCTAACTGCCATTGTCCTAGGCTCTTATCCCTTGACAACTTAAGTAGCAGTATATTGTCATAATCTTGAATTTTATGATATGATAATACTGGAGCAAGTTACATCAGACAAGTGTAGTACGTTAGCTGTAGTTGTTTATCTCTTGCTTCTTTGTTGACATTTGACATCAGAGAAGCTGTAGTTGTTTATGTTTTTGTAGTTGTTTAGTTCTGTACTCTTGTTGTTTGGAAAGTCATCCATGTAATCCATATATTCTTCTTCAAGCAATTTTTGAGTTATTCTAATTTTTGTTGTCTTATGTTTTTGCAGGTGGTCTGTTTCTGGTGTGTTATGGGATGTGGTGATGGATTGGCGAAGAATCAGCCAAGATCACATACCCATGCAGGAATCATGCCGATCCATATGTCTCCTAGTTCATTACAGCAAGATTGATTGCGGGTTATGGACTGCAGGCATATAGATTTGCATGGATCTTTCATAAGTATGTGGATTGGTTGTGGCGATGATTTATGTTATTTTCTTAAGGTCGCAATCGAGTCAAGCTGTTGGCGTAACATGATTTCCAGGTACCCGAACTTTTGTTATTCACTTGAGGTCTAAAACTTAGTTGTTATTTAGGATGTGAAACATAACTGTGTATCTGAAGGTCTGAATATTATGACTGAAGAATGAATGAATGAATGAGTTAAATGAATTCAGGGGAACCGGTGTTCTGGGTGAATTCCCTTTGAAAATTGCAGGTTAAACAGAGCTTGTGACTGAAAAAACAAGCCAGGTCATGCCCAATTTTTTGCCGGGAAATGACCGGAATTTTGCCGGAAAATGGCCAGAATTTTAGCCGGCTTGATATGAAACTGAACGGAATTGAACGGATTCCGGCAGAAATTCTCAGGCCAGGAATAATGTTGACCAGGGCAAGACCATTTTTGACCGGGTCAAGACTTGGAGTCAAGGTCAAGGTCTAGGTCAAGTCAACCTTTTTTTTTATCCTATGACCAAGAATAGCAACACAGTTTCCCTGTTTCAAAAAAAAAATTGAAACAACTTGACTGTGTTGCGAAACGAGTTGACCCCTGTTTCAACCCAAAATTTGAAACAGGGAGTGAGCTGTTTCAAATTTTTGCATTGCCCTTGTTTGCAACAGCGGTCGGCTGTTGCAACCCCGATTTGAAACAGGTTGACTCTGTTTCAAAACGCTAAATTTGGTGTAGTGAAGTGTTGATTGGTTATGCGGAGTCGTATGCTTCGGGTAGTATATTCGACCAAGGTATGTGTATCGACCGAGAAACAATGGTCAATTCATTTAATTATGTTTTTTGATTTCTTATTTTTTTTATGTTGGGTTGTAGGATACCGGAGATGCAACCCGCTTACTTAGAGCTCAGAAAGCTGCCAAATGGAGTCTTGACAATGAGGTGCAAGGGGTAAGGGCTTTTGTGGAAAAACTGGTCTATTGGAGGCAATAGAAAATCGTATGCCCGAGAATGATATGGTAACATGTTCGGCTATCGTCGAAAGGTTTCAACCAGAGACAGGAACAATCCACATGCCTTTCGGTGAGGTTGGTATAGAAGTCGACGCCCCGAAACACATCCAAGGCCTCAAGGTTAGAGGTAAAGCAGTGGGAGTGGGTTTTAAAGATATGGATTGGGAAGAAATGTATCCTTGGGCATACAAGGTCCTCGGTTGGGATAAAGATAAAGTTGAGCTCGAATGCTGTAGAGCCAAGAAAGCTGTGGATGAAAAAGACATTGGGAGTATTAATAAAAAAAACAAGATTAGATTTTTTAAGTTGGTGAACTTGAAGAAAGAGTTTGAAGGAACCTTGAACCCATCAAAGGACAGAGTTGTAGACGAGGAAGCAATGAGGCATACCGCTGGGGCTTATGTCTTGTACCATCTTGGTGCCCTCATCTTTCCGGACAGCACGGGGAACTTGGTGAGTACAAACTATCTGCAGTTGTTGGGGGATCTCACCACTCTTGATGAGTACGCGTGGGGAACCGCCTCGCTTGGTCACCTAATCAACGAACTTGGAAAGGCCTCTAGGTATGAAACTAAAAACCTTGGAGGAAATTGGAACTTATTCCAGGTAAATCTCGACCCATGTAACTGTGCTATCCACATGTGCTTATATTTATATATTTGTGTTGATTGTTTGTTTTAAAATTGTATGAAGGGATGGATATATGATCATTACGACAAATTGAATTTGGTCAAGAAAGTCAATGAGAAAGATTGGGACTCTACCAAGCCTACCACGGCGAAATACAAATTCATAGAGAACGTCAACAAGTTGAAGTTCAAAGGCAACCGATCGGTTGATTTGAGAAAGAGGTTAGATCAAATGAAGGCCGAAAATTTTACCTTTAGGCCCTACGAGAACCGTGAACCTGAACTCGGCGCGATAGTTTCACAACGAGACTTGCCGATTTCTACATACTATGGTCCGTTGTTCTTTCCTTTTGGTTATGGCATGTATGATCCTCGTCGTATTCTAAGGCAATTGGGCTACGTTCAAACTATCCCGGTTGCGGAGACAAGTAAGTTCAAGTTGAAGGCAAAGGGTGGCGGCACCGATGACACCAAGAGCACCGACCATGCATGGTGTGCCAACTATGATCCCGAACCAACGCAGGCAATGTGGAACTCACTTGACTCCCACAATATTCGTGTGGAGGAACTTCGACTCATCTTGGACGATCCAGCTGAAACGGTTGATGGGTACATGGAGTGGTACAATAAGATTTCTCACCCTCTTATTGTTAATCGTGAATTCCAAGCTAAACTAGCTGAGCTAGCTGAGCAAAGGATGGCGGAAGAGGCAACGAAAGGATATAGCAAGGCCAAAACTGAAAAGAAAGCTTCCTCAGTTTTCGAGAAGGCGAAAGAGTTATTTGTAAGTATTTTGAAGCTGTCAAGTTTTGATAACATAAGGTTGTGCAAGTATAAATGATAGCATTTTGTTTTAATTTGAATTGTGTACAGCTATCAAAGCCTAGGGGGCTTTTGAAGAAAATGAAGGCTAAGATAGGTTGCAAGAAAGCTCTAAATGTGGACGATTGGAGTACCTGCCATGATGAATGGGAACAATTGATTGACAGCTATGCTAGTAACACAATGGCAAGTAAGAGGCCGCGCAAGGAGGGAGAAGGTTCGAGTGGAGCCGGTGGTGCTGATGATGAAGATGGTCGCACGAAAAGAGGGCGTGGACAATGAAGCTTTCAACTCTTAATGCTTGAACTTTGAACTCTTTCAACTCTTATCTTTGAATTTAGTAAACTTGAAAACTTTGTTCTTCTTTAGCTCATGTTTGTTTTAGAATCCTTTGTTTTCTTTTCAAACTTTAAACTCTTAATCTATGTATTCAATGCTTTGTTATGTGGTTATGTTATTTGTTATGTTTGGGGATAAATCAATACACAGGGTACATTCGGCCCTTAAAATGAAACTATCGTGAGAGACGAATGTTCATTCGGCCCCTAAAATACCCAGACTTTAGAAGCCGAATGAACATTGGGCTGGTAATAGTTGGTGGGGTTGGGAGCCGAATATTACACTGAGCTCCAATATTTTGTACACCTCAATATTCGGCTGCTATTAAAATTTATCGTGAGGGCCGAATACATATTCGGCTCCTAATGCTGGTAGAAATAGAAGTCGAATATGAATTCGGCTTCTATTAGTGCGAGATGTTGAAGGCCGAATAATGCACTGAGTTGCACTACTTTGCACACCTCATTATTCGGCTGCTATTAAAATTTATCGTGAGGGCCGAATCTATTGCTGTTAGAAATAAAAGCCGAATGCTTAATAATTTCAAAGAAGAGTCGTTGAGTTCAAAAATAGATCCGTTGGAGTTCAAAAATATTCGGCCACCATTTAATACATTAACATTCGGCTGGTAACTTTGAGGGCCGAATCTTTATTCGGCTTCTATTGTTTTTTTTTTGAAATCTGAATTTCTAAATAATTCAAAAAAGATCCGTTGGAGTTCAAAAATAGATCCGTTGGAGTTCAAAAAATATCCGTTGGGGCTCCTCTATATAAGGTTTTGACAACCTTTACAAGTTGTTACACCAATCTTTCTCATCTTCATGGCTCAACCTCCTTCATCTTCTACCGGTACTCCTAGTTCGAACGATCAAGGTGGTTCTCCTTCTCCTCCTCCTCGTAGACGTTATCGGAGCATCACGGAGAAGCTAGTTCATGAATACTTCTATGAGTGCTCTCCATCTCAAAAACCATTATCTCCTCCTCGATCAACAAGAAAGAAACCGAGTTTGGCTCCATTTACGTGGCGTGAAGATTTTTGTCTTTGTAGATGGATGATGTTGTGCTATCCAACACCGGATGAATTAAAACAAAGTCTTATTGGAGTCAATTGGACACTCTTGTGGTTATATGTCAAAAACGTCTTCGACGTAGAATGTACCGAATTTGTACGAGATGTTCAAGGGTTGGACGCGCGATGGAGGATCATACATAAAAACGTCAACAAATTTATGCACTTGATGAGATTGGCTCGACTTAAGGATGACACCGATGAAGAACTTGTGGCAAGGACGAAGAAGGAATGGAAACTATGGAAAGGAGAAACCTTTAAGTACGAACAACACTACCATCTCATCAAGACTTTTCTCGAAACCCGTTATGTATCTTGAGTTTGTTGCTAAAGGGGAAGTAATATGTGGTTACCTATGTAATGCTTCAATTGTATGAATGATTAAGTGAGTATTTAAGTAATTGAATGGAAAAAAGTTCTTTTTAATAACCCGGTTACAAAATAAAATCCGTAACAAAATGCATTTCGTGTGAGCCGAATGTACAAAAAATGGAATTGCATCCAAACAAAATAAAATCCAGCACAAAATGCATTGTGTGTGAGCTAATGGGATTGCATCCAAACATCCGTCATAAACAACCTAGAACATAATAAGGTATCTCGGGAAAACGTAGTAAGTTAACCCAAGTCGGTGTCCATCTCCTCGATTCCTTGAACTTCATCAACCCGGACCGTTGTTTCTACTTCTTCAATGTAAGAGTGCATTTCAATCAAATCATCATCATCCAAGTCTTCACTATCACCATCCGATACGTTACATTGAGGGATGCCTTGCTCCATGCGGTAAGTTGTCCATTCATCAATTCCCGTCTTGTATTTTTCATACCAATCACATGAGTAGTTTCTCTCTACGTTTTCCCAAAAGGTATGGGGATGAAATGGAGGTAGTGGGCAACTAGGTTGTAGCTTGAGACCAATAAAATGACATCTTCCAACATGCCCGATGAAAAGTCTCCTATCATTCACATTGGCATCGCAAGGAGACTTAAGCGGTACATAAGTTTGACTCAAAGCTAAGGAGTAGAAATGTACCACGCAATTAAATGCCTCTGCTATAAGGAACCCGCATATTGGAAAATCCATCCAATGTTCATCTTCGATTCTAGGGCCTCCACGTAGTCTCCTTCGAAATTGTATAAATTCCAAATTTGTACCCGCTACTCCATTAATGCCATCATTCATCATTTCCTTGTAGAAATCCCGGTTGTTGCATAGTGTGAGGTATAACCTCTCTCGAATGTAGTTGCATTGATGCCAACCGGGTGTCGGAGAAGCCGCGAAAGGACCTAGTTGCTCGCCCGTTACATGATACCCACAATTGCCATCTCATTCAACATCTTCCATGCTTATAATATAAGGTCGGATGATCTCGGGAAGGTCCTCCATGTAGTTGTCATATATCATGTTGAATTTCCTACAAAGATTACCCGACTTATCCTTTGGTGCCTTCATTTTTCCTATTGCATGTTTTGTCTTGCGAGGTATTTCCTTCTCTTGTGGTGTCGCCATCTTCTTACCCTTTCCTTTCTCTATTTCCAAGGTAGGTTGCTTGGGAGACGGCGGAGTGGGAACAAATACATTCTTGGGGATGATGTCTTTTAGAGTCCACTTCTTATTGTAACTAGGTTGTGTGCTAGGTGTCTTACTCCCCTTATTGTTGCCATTTCCCACACTTGATGGAGCTTTGTTTGCCCGGCTCCTCTTCCTTGAGCTCAACACACTATCTCTATCTTTCACCGGCATCCCCAACTTCTCCATTTCCTTCCTCTCCTCCTCATACTTTGCATTGTGGTACTCAATACCGGAAGGATTTCTTTTTGTGTAATCTATAGACGCTTGCAAATTGTGAGCTCTAGTTTCCTTTCTCGTCATACTTTGCTTCGACCTACCCTTTGCGCTCCTAACCTCCGGTTCTTGCAATCCCTCCTGGGTGTATGGCTCCACGATCGGTACCAACTCGTGCAATAGAATTTGCCTTTGCGCCCGGTTACTTCGCTTGTACTTCTCAATTAGCCTTTTTCCAACATCCGTCCCCTCAAAGGGTTCGTCGGGATTGTCGGTTGGACGAGGAACAAAGCTTAATTGCTTCCAATGTGGATCAATATCCTCAAAAGCTATGAGATCGGGGTCTTCGTAGTTGGTCATGACATGTCGACATGGAAGTCCCATCGATTCCATCAACTTGCAATTACATTCATCTTCCGGTTGGGTGTTGTGTTTGCCCTTCAACTCTCTCTCTTCCATAAATTTCTCGAGGCATAGATGTGAGACGTTGTGAGTAAGGCCGCGGAGCATCTTGTGGTCCCCAAAAGTTTGGTGTTTCATCATCCTATTCCATTCAAATGCCTCAAGGATCCTCCTAACATCGGCTGTGAAATACTCATTGATTGAATCGAAGACGGAGACGAACGAGTCGACACTCCCAAATAAGTTCTTCTTCAATCGGTAATGTGAGACGCCTCCACCATGCTTGTGGCTTGGTTCCCGAAGTGTTTATGTTCATTCGTGAAAGCGTACACAAAGCTTTTTGCATGATGATCCAACAATTCTTTCTTCAAATACTTAATGATTTCCTCGTATTGTACGCTCCAACGATCAACAAACAATTCATACCTTGAGTTATAAATTCCACGTCTCGGTGAAAAAACCAAATTATCCCACTCTTTCGAGAATAATCTAAACTTTTCTTCATTCTCTTCAAACTTAGCAAGGAACTCCTTTTCCAAAGGCTCTCGTTGATCTTCCGGTGTCTTTTTAATCTTCTCAGTTTCACCCATCTTGATAGGTTGTATTATCGGTTGGCACTTTTTCTTGACACAATTCCAAATGTGATAGGTGCAAAGGAAGTTCACGGCGTCGGGAAATACTTTTCTTATAGCCGCCATCAATGCATCTTCATGGTCGGTCACAAAAACCTTGGGAAGCACTTCCGGATCGTAGAGCATCTTACATGCCTCCAATGCCCATTCATAACTCTCTTTGGTCTCGTCATTCATAAAAACAAATGCCACCGTGAATGGTGCCTTTGTCGACGTATGGCCAACTATGTTCAACAAGGGCATTTTATACATATTGGTTTTGTAAGTGCAGTCCATCAAAAGAACTTGTGGAAAGCATAAGGCCAATTGGACCATTGCCGGGTGGGCAATGAATAAGTTCCTCACTCTTTCATCGTCATCCAAATCCTTCTTCACCGTGTAGTTGTGTTGCTCAAATAACCACATCAATTGTTGAATCACACCCCTGCCTCGGCAACCCCTCCTTTTAATTGTATCTCTTGCATTGTATACTTGTTTCAAGCTACTCTTGTTCTCCGGGTTATCCTTTTTCAACTTCCCTAGTATTTTTATGGGAGCGACACGCAAGTCCGTCAACTTCTCGATTTCCTGGTACTCATTTGGTTTGAATGCTCCGACTTTGTAGTGTCCGTGAAGGTCATGTGGACGTTCGTGATTATGACGGCAATCCATGTTTGGATTCATATGCCACAATTCTTCGGTACGGTTGTAGTTAAAAACTACCTTGAAAGGGAAATGCATCTTCCTTGTCATTGTCTTGTACCTTTTATCCGTCTTCCCGAGCTTACGAACTTGATTCTTCGTGTGTCTTCTCACCTTGGTGCTTACCCTACTCCTCTCACAAACCATCACTAACCGCGATTCTTTGCATTCCCTACCTTTTACGACCACGCACATTATTTTCTTTGCATGTGCTTCCATTCAATCTCGACATTCGTCTCTACATTTCCAAGTCTACATAATCAAATCGAAACAACTAAGAATTTGCAATACAATGGGGTTGACAAAAAGAGAAAAGTGAAGTAAAAATAACCTACCGAGCCGAGAAAAGGTAGAAAATGATCTCTAGTATCTTCGTGAATGGTTTGTAAGGGATCCACATCTTCGGCGGTTGTTTCAATACCACCCGGAACAACCTACAAGAGAGAAACACATGTAAGCATGCAACATTCGGCTTTCACATGTTAGTAGTCGAATATACATTCGGCCTTTATTCTGGCTTGTCGTGCCAGCCGAATGCTGATTCGGCTGGCACGATAACTCATTTTAGAAGCCGAATAAGCATTCGGCTGTGAAACTTTACAAGCCGAATAACCATTCGTCCCCTAAAATGAGGCATCGTGCCAGCCGAATGTTACACTGTAAAATAAGAATTCAAGTTCCTATTCAGCTGCCTACATTCGGCCTCTATTAGTACTTAAGTTACCAGCCGAATCCGGATTCGGCTGCTAAAGTTTAGAGGCCGAATGTGGCTATATATTTCGTAAAAAATCAACATTCGGCCCCTATTATGAGAGCCGAAGTGTTCTTCTTCTTGAACATTCGACTGGCATAATGGTGATTAAACATGATTCGATTGGCCCCTATTATGGGGGCGAATATGGCGCTGGTGAGACATAAAAGTCTCACATTTAGCTCGATTTCAGCCATAGAAAGGTGATTAAACATGATTTTGAAGTATACCTGTGTATTTGAAGCAATGGGTTCATCATATAAGTGCTCATCTTCAGGATTTGGGACAAAAAAATCATCGAAATAGTTGTTTTCTTAAGTTTCCGGTAAAACGTTTCGTGACGATGAAGATTCTCCCATAACCGGATTTCTCACAATGATCATCGTATGTTTGTTACGTGGAGGTTCACCAATGTTATCCCCCCCAAACATTTCACAAAACACACAAACAAAACAAAAAAGATGGAATGCACGCTAAGTGATCGCGCAGGGCGCGATCACCATGAACAGTACCCCAATTGGGGCGGACAAATGCTAATTGGGGCCGCCCCCTCCTAATCTGGGGCCTCCATTTGTCCGCCCCAATTGGCACTGTTCATGGTGCTCGCGCCTAATGCGAGCACTTAGCGTGCACCCAAGCACGGTTGCAAACAAAACAAGAATCACACAAAAAAACCAAAGTTTTTTTTCCCCTTTTTTTCTTCTCTCTCAACCCAAAAATCAAACCCAAAAATCTGATTTTTCTCTCTCTAAAATTAATCTAAACACCTAATATATACTTAACTCTAATCTTATTATTAACTCTAATCTAATGATTAGGACTAATCATATGAGGGGTAGTTTGGTATTTAAAAAAGTTGTAAAACTAAAGGGGGACCAAAATAACTAAAGAGAGGTACCAAAGGAGGGGAGGTAGAATTTTCGGATGGCTCAAAGCACCCTTCATCACAACTAGAGGGTGAACCAATGGCCCGAAATCCACCAATCCAATCCAGCCCACTCAACTTTTTGGAGGTGGGTGTCCAATCCGTTTACTACTGGATTGGATGCGGATGCAATTCTTGGCATCCAATATATTTTGGGTTCGGTGCCAATGGAGTCTTAAAAATCCGTTAGACATCCACACCCGCTAGATTAAGAATATATTTATAGTTTTAATAATACATGAGGTTAGTTTAGTACTTAAAATTCTAAGTATATTTAACTTCACCAAATTTGTAAGGCTAGAAATTACAACTAAACGAGGACATAAATCTCACAAGGTAATAATTGATAATGGCCAATGTGTTCAGTGTTATGGGTTGTATACGACAAAGTTGGTGCTTGTTCTAAGAACTTGTTTTCTTGGAGGTGTTATCCATGACACGTTATATGCATATGTTGTGGTGTAGGTTTATGGAAATCAAGGCCATTTTCGTTTATTTTTGTTCTCTATTAATTGATAAAAGAATCCCATTTTCAAATCATGTCCAATTTGCAACTTACCTAATCATCTACTATATATCAAATTCAAAGAGTTATATATGATTCTTAGACATTCATATGGTTGAGGAAATAAAGGCGAGACATACCCTTGTGGTAGAGGAACTGCTTGTACTCCTCGGGAGTGAATATTGATTTCCGATCCCTTGGATGACTTGAAATGCTCTTGAATGAAGGTTAAGCCATTCCCAGGAACGTGTTCGTCGGGGATATATGCCGCATCTCGAGTTTGTGGTGACACTTCTTCTATTGGTCCAGGACATGCAGAATCATCTTTGGCAGGTGCTTTCATTTGAGTGGTCTCCTCTTCAGTCGAGGCTGTTGGCGAGTACGCAGCAATTTGGAGAATCTCTCGATTGTCTTGGAACCATGGTAATCCTAAAATCATATCATGTTCTAGTACTTCTCTGACGATGTGGAATCTTGTTTCTATTTGGGCGGTTAGTATCCTTACGGGCAGAGTAGCATACCCCCGTGTACATACGGTTTCTCCTTTTGGATTCTCTATCTCAGTAGGGAAATGGACTGACTCATGGCGAGAGACTCCAGCCGTTACGGGAGTGTCCATGGAGATGATATTGATTGGGGTGTTAGCATCAATCAATGTTCGAGAAAATTTCATATCACGAACATGTGCTGTAGTAAGCAGTCCCCAGCGATTCCCCGCCAGTATTTTCCAGTTGTAGGTCTTGGGTGCTGGTTTCTCTGAAGGTGGTGCGGGTTTTGCCGACTTCCTTGAAGGTGGCTCAGGGTGCTCTTCATTTTCCTCGAATGGTAGACGTCTGCCGGCTAGTACATGGCGCAAGGCCATAAACATCTCTTCATGTTGAGCTTCGCCTAGGTGAAGAGTCTCACATAACTGGTTCATCAATGTTTTGGTTTTCTGACTGACACACTCTCCCTTGGTGTTGAGGCTATTACCTGAGCCGTAAGAACCCATCGTAGATTCATCAGCAGGGATATTGGAGTAGTTTGTGTTTTTTGCATCTGACCCTGACGTCCTAAGTTCAACCATCTTGAAAGAAAGTGAAGTTTTCTGAAACCGAGATATTAATCTCCCACTGTGGTCGCCAATTGTTTTAGGGTGAAAAACAATGTACTGCAAAAGAGTACTTTCAAGTTCGAGAGATCAAAGTCGAACAAATCTAGCCTAAACCAAGACAATGACCTTTCCAGACTTGCTTCGGTCACAAATGAGGAGATAGGGTTGGTCTTAGGGAGGGAAGCATAGAAAGAATGAGAACATGTATTTCTGGTTGAAAAGGTATTGTGTGTGGTTTCCGAACATATTTGGAAAATGATGGTTGTCGAAAACAACTTGGTTTTCTCTAAGATTTTGCAAGGATTTCACGAGTTGTGAATTTAATTGAATTTGAGTTCAAGTTCAGGCTGTCTCAAGTTATCCTTGGAAAACAGATGAAATCATCTATTTATAGTATGTTAAAAAATACAATGATCTCTTGTTAATCATGGAGGAAAATGGCAAAATGGAGATAGTGGAATTGTGGGGTTACTCCCGTGGGGATATCCTAACCGCCAGTCATGCACACTACCCATAACGCCAACATTTCCCACGAACATAACTTCTTTCGAAGTGGGTGTCACACCACAACTACAGTAGACCACCAGACCAAAACCCTAATGTATATCCCCCCATTTGTGACACGTTTGACATCTCTGTTGAATAGTACGTATGACTCGTTGTTCGAGTCAACTTGTGTTGAATTGTCGATTTTGCTATCAGTGGACGCTGAGTCTTAGCAATACTTATTTATAAGAAAATACTAAAGGATGTGAAATACATTTCATGCTATTGGACATAAAATACTCAGGAAATGCCTTAGGCATTTACTTGACCAAAGTATGTATTGACATGGGATTCCCTCTATCACAATACCATGAATGGTAAGTCGAGTAAATCGTAAAAATAGACTTGGCCATAGGTGACCAAGACACATCATAGGCTGGCGCTTCCTGTAAGCTTAATTTGGCCAAGTGGCCAGGGCACGCCATAGGCTGACGCTGCCCAAAATCATGTTTGGCCAAAGGCGCCATAGGTTGGCGTCGTCCAACAAGGGGATTGGCCGAGTGGCCAGGGCACGCCATAGGCTAGCGCTGCCCAAAATTTGGTTTTGCCAAGGGCGTCATAAGCTGGCGCCCATAGTATAGGTTTGGCCAAAGTGGCAAAGGGCGCCATAAGTTGGGCCCGTCCATAGAACAGGTTTGACCAAGTAGCCAGGGGCTCCAACTCCAAGGATGGGATTTGGGCAAGTGGCCATGGCACTCCATAGGCTGGCGCCGCCCAAAATTGAACTTGGCCAAGTGGCCAAAGCACGCCATAGGCTGGCACTGCCCAAAATCAAGTTTGTCCAAGTGGCCAAGGCACGCCATAGGCTGGTGCTGTCCC
>JAJJMA010132416.1:2965-13920 GCA_023529015.1 Papaver nudicaule
GTCCTAAGCTATGCGCTAGGCACCTCTATATATAGTGGTTTGGGTTTTCCCAAAACCTCCTAGGAATCTATTTCCTAATCTAAGAATCCTTCCTTAAAAAGAATCCTTCTCTATATAGGAATCCTTTCCTAAATAGAGTTATTCCCTCAATTAACTCGAGGTCGACTAAGTTCCTAAAGAGACTAGGATACATCTGTATCACTTATCCAAGCAGCGAAAAAGGAAATAGCAACTGCACAATTGAATTGTCTTACAGCGGTGGGGGATGACTTACATTTTTGGTTGCAAATAGAAGAGGAATATCGTAATTCTCATGCCATGCTCACTAGCTGTTTAGCAGCACATTGGAGAGCCAGATCCAGAGTGCAGTGGTTACAAGAGGGGGATCTGAACACAACTTTTTTCCATACCAAAGCTACAATTCATCGACGACATAATTATATTCGTATGTTATTTTCAGACACAGGTAGTCTCATTATGGATCCAGAAAAAATTGCGGACTCTTTGGTGTCACATTTTCAACGTCATTATCACCAGCCGATAGCTGATTTTCATGATCAGCTTTTAGACCCAGTCTGTGATAGACTTACACAGAACCAGGTACAATCATTTCTGGCCCCAGTCACAATTGAGGAGGTGAAATCAGCTACCTTTAATATTGGCTCAAATAAGGCCCCGGGCCCGGATGGATTCACAAGTAAGTTCTATAAGTTTTTTTGGGATATTACGGGAGCACATATTTTTGAACTGGTGCATCACTTCTTCTCCCACAATGAACTACACCCCTCTATTAACAAGACCAACATTGTTTTTATCCCAAAAATTGATAATCCAACAACACCAGATCACTTTAGACCTATTGGCCTTTGTAATGTCATTTACAAAGTGATCTCCAAGATCTTGGTGTCTCGTATTAGGCCTTTGCTTCCTTTTCTCATTAGCCCATTTCAGTCAGCTTTTGTGCCTAATAGATCCATACCAGAAAATATTGTCATTGCATTAGAGCTCTTTCACCATATCCGTACTGCTAATCCAACTAAGGTGCCAAAGATAGCTCTCAAAATGGATATCCGGAAAGCCTATGATTCTCTGAACTGGAGCTTCATCAAACAGACTTTATTGGCTATGGGTTTTCCGGATCAATTTGTGAGGTACATATTAACGTGTGTCTGTTCTGTCACATATTCCATCTTAGTTAATGGTACGCCGCAAGGTAATATTGTGCCCCAAAGAGGTCTCAGGCAGGGAGATCCTCTCTCCCCTTATATTTTCATTATGTGTGCTGAGGTTTTATCTTCCAACCTTGCTACCTTACAAGATGCAGGTCATGTTCAGGGGATCAAAGTATCGAGAAAGGCTCCACAAATTCTGCATTTGATGTATGCGAATGATCTACTTATTACTACTATGGCAGATGATCTTTCTGTTAGGAAATTATCTTCTCTCCTCAGCAAGTATTCGGATTCAGCGGGTCAGAAAATCAACACGCAGAAATCTTTACTGATTCATCATCCGAAGCTAAGCCCTGATATTGTTGCTCAGCTCTCTTGTCGATTTGGGTGCCCAACTGCTTCCAATCCTCCTATATATTTGGGTATCTAGATCCCTGGTGGTAGACAGACATCTGCAACATTTGCCCAATTGCTCCATCGAATTGAGCGGAAAACTAAAGTTGGATGTCAAAATGTCTTAATCCGGCTGGCAGACTTACTCTTATCAACACTTCACTTGCACCAACGGCTAATCATGTCATGGAATCACAACTACTTCCAGATAAGGTACACAATCACATTGATAAGATTACCAGGATTTTTTTTTTGGGACATGATCAAAATCAGAGGAAGCTACACACTCTAGGATGGAATTCCATTACACTCCCCAAGAAGCAAGGGGGATTAGGAATTCGGAGATCTAAGGAACATAATCAAACTCTTCTCATGAAGAGAGCATGGCATCTGCACCAACATACGGAGTCCATTTGGTCTTCAATGTGCCATAACAAATATCTTACTAACTATGACCAGCTTCCTTTGTTGCCCCCAGCTTCTGCTAATGCTAGCCCATTATGGAGAGGCCTGACCAAGGTAGTTGTTTTTCTACGTCAACATGCTTTTTCTATCATTGGCGATGGACAGAGAACGAGTCTTACTGGTAACTAGATTCCGCACCAACATCAGACTTTAGCTGCTTCCAATTCTGTTGCTCCTGCGAATAATGTTGCGACATTGATTGAGGCGGGTTCCAATACATGGAACTCTGAATTGGTACACCAGCTTCTAACACCTATTGTTGCTGATCAGGTTCTTAGCCTTCATCTACCGTCACATCCAAGACAAGATCATTTTATCTGGCCATACACTGGTACTGGCCAATATTCAATTAAGACGGGTTATATTCAACTGGTGGAGTCCAAATTTTCAACTGCAAGTTTCTTGCCTACACCATCTTCCGCTGCACGACGAATCTAGAAGTTGCAGTGTCCTCAAAAGATAAGGCTTTTCTTGTGGAAAGCCACGAAGGAGGGATTACCTACTTTTGATCTCCTTCACTCACGAGGGATTACTCAATCTGGCCTTTGTTGCCACTGTGTAGTTTTCCGCGAGACTACTAATCATATCTTTTTCTTGTGCCATTTTGCTTCACAGGTCTGGAATCTCATATGGACACATCTTTTGTCCATTTATAAGCCACCTACAACGGCATCTGCCGGGAAGCCATCCTCGTTTGCACAGCTGCTATAATTCCAAATTCCACTGCAGTTCCTATCCCTACTTCTATATACAGTCTGACATATTTGGATATCTCAGAATGGAACTATCTACAACTGGCAGAAGACCACACCATCTCAGTTGTAACAGCTTATCATCATCATGTTGAAGGAATTTCAGTGGGCTACTACACACATTGCTCCTTATCTTCCAGATTCCCCTCCACAGATGTGGCCGGTTACTAACAAACGACAATGAATGGACATTTGGATTCAGTGGATACCTCCCATGCATCCTACTATCAAGCTGAACACTGATGGTGCTTCCAAAGGGAATCCGGGTATTGCAGGGGCGGGAATTATTGCTCGAGACTTTAAAGGAACTCTCATTCAGGCGATGGCTTCCTCTTTGGGTTTTACTACTTCTTTGGTGGTCGAGGCTTGGGTTGTTCTACTAGCGGCAAGAATGGTGATGGGTAACAACTGGGAGTCAATTTGGATTGAGACGGACTCCTTAGCACTTATTACAATCATTACAAATGGACCGGCTTCGGCACCGTGGTATCTATGGGGAGTTTTACATGAGACGATGCACTTGCTTCAACAAATTCCCCACTTGCGGATCTCACATGCATACAGGGAGGCGAACAAAGTGGCGGATGAATTGGCAAATGAGGTTGTTAGGAGGCAACAACAACAACCTCATTTTTTATCCACTATGGTGTGGGACTTTTTCACTCCCTCTTTCCTGGCTGAAATTCTATTTCATGATAGAATTGGGCGTGCCCAACTTCGCTCTGTAACTGACTCTTTCTAGTTCAATGCATGCCTTAACTTAAAAAAAAAAGGTACAAAGTCGCAGAAACTATAACGGACATCAAAGGTTGAGAAATCGGGAATCGTAACATGAATCGTTTTTCAGTTTTGAGTATCGAATTGTACAATAAATCGTAAATCGAAGATTCATGGTTAATTTTTGACTCGTATATGTGCCTATAAATATCATATATATTCTCAATAATATTGTGGTGAATGATTTCGTAAGATATTAGATTGCAACAATTCAATTATTTCAAATTATTAATTAAAATAAGTTAATTAATATCACCAGCAAACAACATGGTGTAGTGGTTTGTACTACACTAGCCGACCTCAGGGTTTAGTGTTCAAATCCCACCCTTTGCATCTTTTTCTTAAAATTAAAACATGTATATTTGACTTACAGGGGTGTATTGGATCAAGATTTATTTGGATATTTAATAGTCCTGAAAACTCCTACAGATATCCTAGGTATTCAATTCATTTATGATTTCTTCGGATAACTGAGGGTCAGGATAAATTAGGATTCTTATGGATATATATAGGTAAAATGTGTAAAATGTGTGTATTGTTATCTTATATCAATCTCAACCCAAACCATAAGAGTTTTATGGATTCTTGTGGACATTTTTTTTTTTTTTGGTTTTCTTTGTTTTCACGGTACGCCATGTTTTTCCACCACCACCCACCAACCAGCACCACCAACCACCACCCACCACCATTTCCAACTAGCACCACCACTGCATCCACCATTACCAACTATAACCACCAATCACCACCACCACCATTTCCAACTAGCACCAGCACCACCTTCACCCACCAGAACCACTAACACCATCAACCACCACCACCATGGCAACATCCACCCACCCACTAGCACCACCACCCTATTACTACTAATCACCACCAATCACCATCCACCACCACCACCACCCCACCACCACTAATCACCATCCACCACCACCACCTCAACTTATTGACGGATTGTTTGGTAATCATTTTCATTTTTTCTAAATCAACATTAACCCCAAATTTTGTCCATTATATCCATTGTTTGATAAATCTATAAGTATTCAGGATTCTTTTAAAAAACATTATAAATCCACTAGATTCATGTAACCTATTATCTATTTTTATTCATATAATCTCAATCGAATACACCCATGTTAGTCTAGGAGGCTTGAACCGTTGACTTTGGTCAACGTTTCCGATTCAAGGTCATTTCGGTTCAAAAGGGCGACTCGACTTCATTGGGTGGATTTGTGACTCGACTCGTACGATTCACGAGTTGAATCGTACGAGTTTCTCAACCATGGTGGACATCATACATGATAAAATGCCAACGACCATGTAGTACAGTGGTAATGGCACCCTCTTTCGTCCATAGTGCGGACGAGAAGTAGGGGGGTCGATTTTCACTAAGGAAAGTGAATCCCCTATTTTCACCAATTTCCTCTATAGATAGAGCTGAAATTTGATCTCGTTGATGGGAGGCAGTTGGATTAGTAGCGGGGCTGATCCAACTGGCTGGGTCTACACAGGGGAGTGGGCCCAGCTGTGCCATATAAAAAAAATCATGCGTGACTGAAAGAACTTATAAAACTTCTCCATTGAAAGAGGTTGTAAAAGAGTATTCGAATTTCTTATGGGTACTAATAATGGAATCATATGAGAACGTAAAATTTTAAACGAAATTAAATGTTTGGTTTCAAGTTGTAAAAGTTTTTTTAGGTTTTAAGTTTATTCCTAGAGAAATAAATCATCTAACAGATGTTTTGGCTAAAGAAACAAAATTTTATATAATTATTTGTAACCAGCAGAATAGCTCTCCATAATGAATGAGAAAACTGGGGTAAATACTAGTTCTATTGATATTGGAAAGATAAATGAAAGCATTACAGAGGTTTGTTATATAAAGCAAAGCAGAAAACAAACAAAGTGTTAGCACTCATGTGCTCTAACCGACACACAAATACATAATATGTTTATAATATCAAAAACTAACTAACAGAAACAACAATTTTAAACTGCGACAGCCTGGATAAGTTTGACAGTCTGGCAACAGTTGTAGACAGAGAAGTGATGATGACTCATACAAATGATAACATGGACTCCAATACATAACCATTGTATTGTGCTCCAATACTCCCCCGCAAGCGAGACCTGACTACAATGAAGAAGCTTGTCCTGGCAGAATAAAAAACCTAGTGCGGATAGTACCTTTGTGAATATATCCACAACTTGCTCATGATATGGTACAAATTGCACCTCACACAGTTATCCTCCACTAGGTCTCTGACAAAATGGTAGTCAACTCAATGTGCTTAGCTCTTTAATGAAAAACTGGATTCGTTGTCATAGCATAGCCTAAAGGTCTAGGAATGTCAATTTGCAACTCCTATGGAAGATAAGAATTCTACATGACTTCAGCAGCCAATGTACAATGGTTTGCACTCTTCTTCTGCAGATGATTTAACAATGATATCTAAATTTTTAGAGGACCAGGATATAGGTGAACCCCCTAGGAAAAACAAAATATCCTGCTGTAGACCTTCTACTATCATGGTATCCTGCCCGATTGCTGAGGCAGAAAATCTCTTGAGGGACTCAATACCACTTTGGCAGATTCCAAAACCCAAAGTGCCATTCAAGAACCTCAGAATATCCATTTAACCAATATCATATGTGTGTCAGTGGGTGCATTCATAAATTTACTGACATAACTCACGATAAATGAGATGTTTGGTCTAGTTATTGTTATGCATTGCAATGAACCCATTATGCTTATATAGTCAGTTGGAGATTCTAGTGTGGCACCATCAAAGACATAAGCTCTTTGTCCCTTCACCAGTGGAGTAGAACAAGGTTTAGTACCAAGCATTTTGCACCTTGTCGGAAGATCATGAGTATATTTATGTTATGTAAACAATTGATCTCTTTGTATTATATATGACAATCTTTATACCAAGAAAATAATAAATAGGACCCAAATCCTTTATAGAAAACTGACTACTGAGAGTAGTAATAAGAGAATCAATGAGAGAGGATGAACTGCCAGTGAGGATTATGTCATCAACATGCAGAAGAAGAAGAACCAATTTGTCAAATCTAGATTAAAATAGGAACATACAATGATCTGACATTGACCTTGTAAAGCCAATTAACAAGTAGAAACCCGCTGCTCAAACCAAGTTTTATGTGCTTGATTGAGACCATATATATAAAGATTTCTTAGGATGACACACATATTTTAATTTTGAAGAATCAATGAATCTTGTGGCCGATCCATATACACCTCCTTTGCAAGTATGCCATGAAAAAAGGCATTTGAGACATCCAACTGTCTTATCTCACAGTTCTCAGTAAGAGCATGAACCAAAACAACCCTTATAGTTGATGACTTTACTATTGGTGAAAAAGTCTCATCATAATATGTTCCCTATTCTTGATGATACCCCATTGCCACTAATCTGTCTTTATATCTCTCAACAGAACCATCAGCTTTAAGCTTCACCTTGTACACCCATTTGCACTTCAAAATATTCATATGTGACTGATGAGGTACTAATTCCCAAATGTTGTTTTTCTCAAGAGCATCATATTTTTGTTGTATTGCAACCTGCCACTTCTCATCCTTACGGATCTATATGTTTGAGGTTCTAGTGATGTTGAGAGACTTGAAGTAAAGGCTACAGGGACAAGATGTTTAACAGTGTAATGAGAGACAAAATCAAGTGGTAAGAGGTTAGGGAGATGAATACCTGATTGTGATCTTGTCATTCTTGATGGAAGTGGTAGAGGAATAACATAGTAAGCTCAACATCTTCAGCTTTAAAAGATAATGTAATACTAATTTATGTCACATGTCTGTGCTTTCTTTTTGACACACCATTATGTTGTGGTGTATCTGGACATGAACAAGCTACTACAATAACAGATTCATGTAAGAATTCCCAAACTGACCCTTCACTAATTTAGTCGCACCATCTGCTTAAAATGTCTTAATTTTGGTAGACAATAAATTCTCAGCTGTGATTTAAAGAGGCTTAAAGCATGATAATGCATTTGTTTTTAGCTTAATAAGATATATCCAATTCAAACGACTAAAATCGTCAATGAAAATAATATAATATTTATACCTGAACATGAAAGAGTATGAGAGGGTCCCCATTCATCACAACGCAGAAGCTCAAGTGGTGCTGAAGTTGTTCTAATAGACATACTAAAGGAAATTTAATATGTTTAACTAGCTGACACTGATGACATAAGACAGGTAAAATTTTGTCTCATCGCTTAATTCTTCTTATTGTTCCATATGCTTGAAAACCGAAGAAGATGAATATCCTAATCTTTTATGCCAAATTGAGAAAGGATCTTGAACTGAAGTAAAGGCCATATCATTCTTCATTTTTTACAATGAAGTAGACTTTGTTGGATAAAGATTATTCGTCTTCCTCATCCAAGACTGCATCAGTTTGAAGATCTTTGATAATATAACCAGTTGGTGAAAAGGTGATGGAACAAAAAAATTCTTTCACAAATTTGCCCACTAATAACATATTCTGAGTTATTTAAGGTACATACAAGACTTTATCTAGTTTAAACTCATAGGTATCTGTAGAAATGTTTGATTCACCAGTAAGAGAGGAAGCAATGAACCATTTCCAACAATGACTCTGTCAGTACCACTATATGGAGAATAATTTTGAATTAAGGTAATATCATTACTTATATGTGAAGTTGCACCAGAGTCTGGCAACCATTGTACACAATCTGGAATAACCATAGTTGTATCTGAATAACAAACTCTAAATTCCAGAAAAAAAAAACATGTTCTGACATCCTCATTTGAATACTGATCTAACATCTCATCCTCAATGATATGAAAACTAGAAAATGCATTCTCTATAGTGGATGGTGATGAATACCTAGATGTAGTGTACCGGAAATTACACTTTGCGGCAGAATGTCCTAAACGTTTACAAACTTGACATTCCATTTTGTAATAATTAACATATGTGCTCTGTTTATCAATATATTTATGACTAGGGGACGATCCTTTCTCAAATCTTGATTTTAAAGAATTAAAATTCTTTGTAGAGGAAGAATGATTACCAGAATTATGACCAGTCCTCTTTGTATAGAAAACAGTATTGCTAGAAGGATCTAGAAAAGCTGAAGAAGTAGATTCTTGTCTATTAACAATCCACTATGCATGGTTTAACAACTTAGATCTGAGAGCAAAAAAAATATATGAATTATTCTTGTTTTGAACATTAATAAAAAAAACTGATCAAACTCTGGACCAAGGTCATTAAGAGTATGATTCACCAGATCTAAATCAGATATCATGTCACCAATAACAACTAATTGATCTGCATTGGATTTAATATCCTTAAGATACTCAACAATAGACATAAAATTCTTCTTTAAGTTCTGAATATTTTTTTTCAACATCGATTTTCTTGAAAAGGACTCTTCCATAAAGTTTCTTTTCAATAAATCCCACACCTCCTTAGCCAATTTCATTCCATCAACAACTGTTTGTAAAGAATCAGATAAGGTAAACCGAATATCCCATGACAAATATGTCAAGACTCTCAAACGTGACATAACTTGTATTAAGTTCTTAAGAATCAGGTAGAAATGGTTGTGGTTCAATCACTGAACCATCAACAAAACCTAACAAATCAGTACTCATCAAAACATTCGTGAATTGATTTTTCCAAATAAAATAGTTTGTGGAATCCAATTTCATATAAATGAAATTGTGAATATTAGTAAAAGGAAGAGGAGTAGAAATAAGTTGATTAGCGGAAGTAGTGAATTGACTCGCCATTAAATTAGAATTTGATATCAGAGAAAGATGGTAATGAAAGATGAACTAAAATTGAAGAATGATTGATAAAATGTAGTAAAATTTGATGAAGTAACTGATAAAATTTCTTTGGATCTTTTTAACCTTCTGATACCATGAGAAAACTAGGGTAAACACTAGTTTGATTGATATTGATGGAAAGGACAAATGAAAGCATTACAGAGGTTTGTTATATAAAGAAGAGAAGAAAACAAACAAAGTGTCAACACTCATGTGCTCTAACAGACAGACAAACATAACATTATATGCTAACAACATCACTAACTAACAAAAACTGTAAACTGTGACTGCCTTGATAACTTCGACAGTCTGGCAACAACTGTAGACAGCCGACTGGTCATGATTCATACGAATGATGACATCGACTCCAATGCATAAGCTTTGTCATGTTTATCAATACTGTATTAGATTTTCCCTTTTAATAGATAACTCTAATACTAGGCCTCGCCAGCGCCAACGACGTTTACCTGGCAGCTCCTGCTGCCAGGGTCATTATTTCGCCTACCTGGCAGCAGACGCTGGCAGGCCACACAAAAAAAATAAATATATTTTTTTCGGCGTCGGCAGTCCGCCGTCGGCCTCATGTTAGGGTTTTTCAAACCCGGTTTTCATATAAAAAAAACTTTTAACAAAAATAATAATAATATAATAATAATAATAAATGGAGGACATTACTCACCTGAGTTTGCTCTGGAGAGATGAACAGAGAAGAAAAATTATGAAAAAGAAGTCCCACCTAGACTCATATATATATGTATACAAATATAAAGTCCTAGTCCCACTAGGAAACTGTTTCCTTCTTAAACTCTAAGAAACCTTATTGGAAAAGAAAGGGTATGTAAAGGGCAATCTCTCCGATTTTACACTATCCAAAATATATTGTTCTATTGTTCTAACCAATCACCATCTTATGCTTACTTCGGAATAATATCATTCCGCACTAAGCAGGGGACTTTGAAAAAGCAGGGGTACCGAAATACAACCAACTTTTCGTTTGGGCTCGTGAGTCTTATGGTAAGATATGGACGATCTCAAAAATCAATATCCAAATATGTTAAACCTGAGTTGGATCACAAGTGATCAATTCCTACAAAGACAAGTCTCTGTAAATCTTTATTCAAGATTTGGAATTAACTGCAGGTTTTAATAACGTACAACTTGTGTTGCTTTAATTATATAATCAGAGATATAACGCGGAAAGTAAAAGCACACACAACCCCAGAGATTTTTTTAACGAGGAAATTACAACTTGTAGAAAAACCTTGGGACCTCGTCCAGATTGAATACCACACAGTATTAACTGTCAACAAACACTAACCTACTATCAGACTTCGGATTGGGATGTAGAAGATACCGATTCCACCCTCCAAGCGAATCAGCTACTGTTTCATTCCTAACGTTTCTTGGGTCCCGCAAGACCCTACACACTTGATTCCCGTTGTTTTAGGGGTAAAACAATAAAGAGAATCTGAGGGGTAAAGTATGAAGTGTGATGATGTAATAGAAGATTGTGATGAATTCGAGAGGTCAAGATCGAACAAGACTCGCCTA
>JAJJMA010132494.1:1692-13189 GCA_023529015.1 Papaver nudicaule
GAGACCTAGAATTTCTTCGAATCCTAATCGGCTCATATTCAGTTTTGTATGTGCCGATTGTATATAATCGGTGCTTATCGTTGTATATATGAGACGATTTTGGTATCTAACTTCCTTCTCCAATTTTGTAGATTATTGTACGGCTCGAAGATCAACCCGAAGCCGTGTCTAAGCTACTGCCTGATACTTCTGCCCACTATCAAACTGAATTGGTATGCAACAACATAATCTTGATTTTTCATCCTTCATTTGAAAACAATTTCTATAGTATAGTGATCTAATTGCTTTTTGGTTTTCTCCGTGAAGACATGGAACACTAAGGAGGAAGCAAAGGCTTGGTTCGTAGAGAAAGCCAAGAAGCTGAACCAAGGTCTAGTGTTTGGCAAACGTTCAAACATAAAGCGCTTGGAAATTGTTTGCGAACGAAGTGGCGCCCCAACAAGTCATTGTAGCAAGTCTAAACCATATGTGAAAAAGAGTAAGAAGTGTGAGTATAAATGTAAAACAAGGAAGTGTCATTGCCCATTCAAGATCATAGTAGGTTGGAGCTATGCAAAAGGGTATTTCCTACGTAGGGTAGAGAACGGTCATCACAACCATGATACTCCTCATTCTCTTATTGGACACTCTTCCGTTTGTGGATTGAAACCCCATGAGAAGGAAAAGGTGAGGTCGATGATTGCAAGCCGGCCAATCGATATCCTAAGGGCGATAAAGGTGGATGATCCAGGGAACTTGTCTATTTTGAGGCAAATTTACACTGAAAGAGCCGCACAAAGGAAAGGGTCATGGAATGGTAGAGAGATTATGGAACAATGTGAATGGCTAGTCGAGAAACACAACTACACAATGAGGAAGCAAGTCGTTAATGACAAAGTGCAACGTATTTTCTTGGCGCATCCGGATATGATCGAATTGGCTCGATGCTTCTATCCAATTTTGTTCATTGACTGTACTTATAAGACGAATAAGTACAATATGCCATTGATGAACATTACTTGCCACACATCGGATAAACAAACTTTCACGATAGGTTGGGGTTTTATGGATAAGGAGAACGAAGTGAGTTATGAATGGTTTTTAGAAACTTTGAAGGATCTTTACTTACCCGGTCAAGCTCCAAAGATTATAATAACGGATAAGGATAAAGCACTAATGAACGCCATAGAGGTTGTTTTCCCGGAAGCTCAACATTTTCTTTGTACATGGCACATACAAGCCAATATCAAGACGAATTGTAGGCATCATATTCAAAAGCCTAAGAAACCTAGAGGCATTCAGCGTGACATATTAGAAGAAGAGCGTGTTAGCAAACTAACAGAGGAACAAAAAGCGGAAGAGAAGAAGATAGCCGATGCCGAATATATTAAGGCTGGAATTAGATGGTTGGAGTTTCGACGTGATTGGGATAACGTGGTACATTCGATGACTATTGCACAGTATGAATGCATGTTGGCGCTCTTCATAGCTACTTGGAGTGAGGTTGCCAAAAAGGCGGTGGATTATTGTACGGAACAATTGTTGGGGCCTTACAAAGAAAAATTTGTGTATGCGTATACCTACCAGTATAGGCATTACAAGAATGAGGCAACAAGTATAGCGGAGGGATGTCATGGCCGTTTTAAAAAGCTACTTCATGGGTGTGTTAACAATGTGGTTACGGTTCAAGAAGCTATCCATGTCTACACAAATGATGATATCACTAAGATCAAGTGCCAAATGGAATACAGCAGGTACAACGACATGAAGATTTACGAGAAAGAGAAATGTGAAGACTGGTACAAGCTTAAGTGTATTCTCTATAGGGTGTCGCATTGGGCGATAAACTATATGATGACAGATTTGGCATACTACAGGAAGTACGAGGCAAGAGGGCGTAAAAGATGTAGGGGTAAATGTTCATGTTTGACAATGACGGCCCTTGGGCTCCCTTGTCGCCACATGATTGCGGATTACCCGGGGCCAATACCACTTGAGGCCATTGATCCGTTTTGGAGGCAACTCTCTTTCACACCTAATCCAATTGCGGCTCCCGAGAATCACTCTTTTCTAGATTTGGAAATTGTGAAAGCCATGATCGAAAGCTACCCCAACAAGAACAAGGTGCAACAACAATGTTTGATACACGATTTGGAACTCGTACACCACCCCCACAAGAAACCTGCCGTCGAGGAGCCAATGGTACAAAAGTCCGTAGGGAGGCCTCCTACCAACATGAATAGAAGCAAGGAGAGGCAAGAATTGAATGATTACCTCAGAGGCCAAAAAGACGATGACTCCACAAGGTGTGACCCTTCACAACATGTATATGCGGAGGCAAGGTACAAAGAAGACGAGCCTAGTGAGTCAATGAAAAAGAGACATGCGAGGGGGCAAAATGTGAAGGCAAAGGCTCCTAAATTTCTTTCGCAAGGGACTAAACCAAGTTGGGGAGATGTACGTTCAAATGGTCCAAAGTTTTTTTCGCAAGGGAGTGTAGCTAGCACAAGCACAAGACAGAGACTCAAGCAACAAGCAAGGCAAATGGGTTCCATGAATCATGAAAGGGGAGATTGTGAAGCGGTTACTCTAAGATCCGCACTTGGCGATCGAAAGACTCCAAGGGATGCACTTGGTAGGCCTCATAGAACTTTTTACACAATATTCACGGAGTACTTTGACCATCTACCACAAATCATCCGTCCTTTCGTATTATCCACCGACGACGTCGATGATGATGGAGATTGTGGTTTCCATGTTGCTTCGGAGCAAATAGGGCATATGGGATTGGCGGGTGAGCTAACTCAATGCCAATATTTAAGGCAGAAGATGGCGGTGAAACTAGTGCAACACAAGGAGTTCTATATTTCGATGATGTTGGAAGGAAACAAGGAAGAAAAAGAAGAACGTTTTAGGAACTTGGTTACTCGCGTACAAGGCCCGGAGAGGGGAGCACCAACTTTGCGTAGGCATTGGATGTTGATGCCCCAATGTGGGCATCTCTTGGCGGATGCTCTTATTTGCGTTGTTCATTACTTTGGTGAGGGCACAAATATGACATTCACACCAAAGGAAGCAAGGTGCGGTGGAGCACTAAGGGATAGAAGAATTGTTATAGTCAACATCAAGAAGATCCATTTTATCGGTCTAAGGTTAAAAGAAGATTGTCCATTACCTCCGGTTTTCTTATTGGCCGGGGTTCACCAACAATGATTCTGCAAAATGGTTGGAGAAATACGAGCCTAACATGAAACGATGGAATGAATTATCCGGGATTGACCCAAAGGAGCGTGTAATGGTTGACTTGGATCCATACGTGGTAGACCTGGCCTAGTATTAAGTTTGGTTTTGTGAAGGGATTGTCTTATTTTGGAGCTTTCATATGTTGTATTTTGCATTTTGAACAATGATTAATGTATGTATGAAAGTGTTTCGGTTTAACATTAGCATGTTTGAAAGTTCTGTGCTATACATTCGGCGTATATTTTACTTATACAAGGCCGATTATCAGGTATAATCCTGATAATCGGCCTTAATCGGTTTTTCCAAATAGAATCATCTGCCGATTCTAGACAAACATAAAAAAGGAAAATTCAAAGGTACATAATCGGTGAATGTATACATATTTATACGCCGATTGTGAAGTTACAGGAAAAAACCAATTTGAAGTAAACTTAATCGTTCACAAAATTAATGATTATACGCCGATTGTGAAGTTACAGGAAAAAACCAATTTCAGGTAAACTTAATCGGTCACAAAATTTTTATATATACGCCGATTGTAAAGTTACAAGAAAAAACCAATTTCAAGTAAACTTAATCGGTCACAAAATTTATATATATACGCCGATTGTGAAGTTACAGGAAAAAACCAATTTCAAGTAAACTTAATCGGTCACAAAATTTATATATATACGCCGATTGTGAAGTTACAGGAAAAAACCAATTTGAAGTAAACTTAATCGGTCACAAAATTTATATATATACGCCGATTGTGAAGTTACAGGAAAAAACCAATTTGAAGTAAACTTAATCGGTAATCCAATTTATATATATACGCCGATTTACGCAGACAGAAGATGTAAGTAGTAGAACATAACATTCATCCATAGATCAAGTCTTAAACTGAAACACGTAATCCAAACAACATGTCTTAAAAAAGGAACAAGAACAACAAAAAGTCTTAAAACAAGAACAAAAACAAGTCTTTAAACCACCTAAAGTTCTAACTACTTAGACATTTCATGATCATCACCACAAGTATCTAACGACGGCGCTTTGCTGGGAAACCAGGAGGATGGTCGAGATCATCTTCAGCAGCAGCAAAGGCGGCAGCAAACTTGGCAGCAGCAGCAGCAGCAGCAGCAGCGGCCTTACGAGCTTCATCTGCAGCATCCTGTTCTTCACGCAGCTTCTGAGCCTTCTCCATTTCCTTCCAGTCAGCCTCCTCTCTGCTGAACTCCTCGATCTTCTCAAGCCTATCAGTACAATAGTCAATCAACTCGTGAATTTCCACCACAGCCAAATGCTTGACGAGACGAATGCACTCTTCGAGAAACGTCTCATGACATGGAGTACGTTTGACTTGTCGCACTCTTTCCAGATCTCGGGGTTTGATCCTCTCATCGTCCATTTCTGTAGCACCAAATCGGCATATATTTTAAACATTGTAAACCGATTATCAAAAGCAACATGCACAATCGTTGAATAACATATATCATATAAAACGACAAACTGTGTATGACTACAGAATCGGTGGACATAGTGTTTTTCATAAACCGATTGAACCCATCAAAACAGTCGGTACATATAGTAAACAACCTACACCGATAATCAAACAATCGGTGGAAATATCATATACAATAAACCGATTACTCTATGTATTAAGCCACGTAACTGAGCTGATGAGGTCATCAATAATCGGTTCATATATATCACTACATCTAACGTTTGTTGTTCTTAAAAACATAATCGTTCAATTTATTGGCAGTTATCCACCGATTACAAAACTACGTAACTTGCATGGAATTTTACATGAAGTGCTGATGATCAATAATCGGTTCATATATATCACTACATCTAACGTTTGTTGTTCTTAAAAACATAATCGTTCAATATATTGGCATTTATCCACCGATTACAAAACTACGTAACTTGCATGGAATTTTACATGAAGTGCTGATGATCAATAATCGGTTCATATATATCACTACATCTAACGTTTGTTGTTCTTAAAAACATAATCGGTATATATGTGATAAAACAGAAAACGATTGTTTCTAGTGAAGATGAACAATCGTTGGATATATTGTTTCGGATCCAACGATTCTGGTATTATCAGCCGAAAAAATTGCCGAAAAATCAGAGTTTCATGCAACCAAATCACGTATAATAAGCAACTAACACACTAAAAACGATTGAGATAAGATTACACACCTTTGACGAAGTTTCCGGCTTGATTCTCGAGTGGGCGGATTCGAAATTTTTGTTTTTGTTTTGGTTTGAGAGTGAAATGATTTTGGTTTTGGAAAGTTTTTGGGTTTAAATATTTTAGGGTTTTTGGATTAAGGTAAGTTTACTATTTCGGGTGGATTAGTTAGTATGATTAATTAGTAGTGAAGGGTAATATAGTATATTCCACCCCTGTGAAGACATCCCATAACAACTAACCCTAGATGGGTTTAAATTTCTATGGGGCCAAATACTCCACAATGGGGCCAGATTAAGCCAGGTTAAAATTGTTAAAATTGGTAAAATCATTTCAAAATGTCATTTGTTACTAAAGGGTTTCTTTTATTTGCAACAGTCTAATTTCTACAATAGGCAAATCAGAATGTGCCCGTAAATATTACAATAATCATTTCCTACCCATTGAATCCGTTCAAATCTTGCCGTTGACTTTGACTCTCTCCCCGAAATTCACAGTCACACCATTATGTTACTGCGGTAACCAACATCGTTGGTATCTTAACATGATCCATCTACGTACACGTTACTTTCATACATATATGTACTACTCTATTTCTTAACACAGAGAAGCACCGAACAATCATCACCAGTTTCTTGGTTTAGTACTTAATGAGTATTAAACTAAAAAACAATAAACAAAGGAACAGCAGGCATTATGGCATGAAGTAGTCGATGAACAAAGAAGAGATGGTTATGAATGTCAAGTTGGACCTCTGTTTCCGGGGATCAATGAATGGATTGTTCTTGAGATATTCCATGACTCATCAAATTATTCATCAATGGAAAACTTTTGTGAACTTGTAGCCTGTTACATTTTATACTAAGGATTCCCTCTTGTATATTCTGTAAATATTTTACAGTTTCAATATATCCTTAACCTTTCGGGAAAAAAAAAGAAAAAAAAAACCTCAAGAATTTTCTAAATATATGATCATCAATTCATCGTCAGCAAATCAATGAGACGACTTCTTATGCTCGTAGGTTCACATTCATAAGTCTCACAAGCATGTGTCATTAATGATGGTTGTGTTATCTACGAGTTTTATAGTTGGCCAATAGTACGTATGTTGAGAATCAGTTTAAACTGAAAAGCCCCATGGCCCCAGATCTTATTGACCGATAGCTTAAATAGAATACGTCATGAATGATCTGAATGAATCCTCAATGGTATGATGTTTTTTTTTTCTCCGTCACATTTTAGCTGTCCTTATTACTATTTTCATTTGTTTATAAAATGTATCCAGCTTCTAATTATATCTGTATTTTTCCAACAAACTTTCAGATATACCCTTAAAAAATATCTAGATAATTGGAAATAAAATTAATGAATATATATATATATATATTTTAATAATATTTAGATTCTTTTACCATTTATAATTTTCAAAAATAAAGTCATATGTTTTGTCTTTATTATTTTCTACTTAAAAATAGAAATTAATTTATCCTCTCTATATTTAATAAGGGTACAATAGAAAATTTATTTGATCTCCTTATTTTTTTGACTTAGTCAAAGCGGTTAGTTAAAATGAGACGGAAAGAGTATTCAAATTGACAAAAACGTTTAAAGAGGTCACAAATAATTGAGGCAAACAAATAATGGATTTCGAATAAATTAGGGGTGCTACTACATCCCAACAATCAAAGTTTAGGTGAAGGCAACTTTTTGTAATTTAAGAAGTTTTAGGAGGTTGAAGACAGACATAACACATAATCCTCTTGATTTACCAAAATAATAGCTCACTAATTTGCCGGTGATCAACAGTGGAGACTAGAAGATGTAAAATAAGAGTAACACTGGCAACCTCTTCATCCCACCCGCAACTAAATATAGTCATCCTCAACGTTCGACATCTTTAGCCTCTTCCAAACATTAACCATACCACAACCAAGCCGTGTTTATCGGAAGGCAGTAACATGAATTTTTAATCGTAATTAGACTAATTCAAATATAACACAATGAGGTTCAAATTGTTGTAATTTCCTTTTTTCAGTTTACTCCATCATCTTAGAATTTAACCTAGATTAATTACTGTTTGGATAGCGGGCTTCATTTCCTTTCTGCTTTAGCTATCTAAATCGGTATAATTTTTCATCACTATTTTTCTTTGAAATAATCTGCATCACTATTCACCTTATATATCGGCTTTGATGGTTCATTTGTTATTTCCTAACACTCATTTTTCATGAATCATTTTGGATACATGAGTCTAAATGAAGATCTATATTACTTACCTCCTACTCAATTAGAGGCACTGGTTATCTTTTACGGTCCACGGTGTCATGCTGTGACTTGTTCTCCCTCTTGGTTTTGTCCTCTCTGTTAAAAATGGTAAAAATGTAAAATCATTCTAATTTCTAATTTCTAAAAATAGTAATGTGCCCCTAAATGTTAGGGTAATCATTTCCTACACATAAATCCGTTCTTGTCGTTGACTTTGACTCTCTCCCCGAAATTCACAGTCGCACCATTATGTTGCTGCCGTAACCAACACCGTTGGTATCTTAACATGATCCATCTATGTACACGTTACTTTCATACATATCCGTACTACTCTACTTCTTAACACAGAGAAATGCCGAACAATCATCACTAGAATCTTGGTACTTTAAGGAGTATTAAATAACAAAACATTAAACAAAAGAACAACATGCATTATGGCATGAGGTCAATGAACAAAGAGGAAATGGTTATGGCTGGCAAGGACCTCTATTTCCCGGGATGGATTGTTCTTGAGATATTCCATGACTCATCAAGTTATTCATCAATGGAAACTTTTGTGAACTTGTAGCCTGTTACATTTTACACTAAGAGCATCTCTAATAGTGGGTCAAAAAATTCATACGTGGAAGTCTTATTTAGACCTTGCTTTTGAAGGTTCTATGTAGATTACCCTTAAAACCAGTAAAGTATCTCCAACATTTTATGTTTAACCTTTGAGATATTTTATGTGGATAAGATCTAAACCGTTTAACTCAATTCAAGATAATTATTCAAAGAAAATAAATAAAATGAAGGGTCTTCCCGAAAGTCTAGTTAAGACTTTCTCTAACACCTTTTGTGAATTGAATAATTCTGGTTCTCTACGTTACATGTAGAGGTCGTATACATTTATATATCAATTGGTTTTACAAGACTTTCTTAACTTAACAAGTTTGTACATCAAGACATTCTAAACATGATAAATCTAACTCAGGAAATACTTGGGGCTGAAGCTACAGCAAATATGGAAGTACTTTGTCTTGAAGCTTCAGTTAATGTGTGAGCATTGACATGCTCGTCACATATCCTTAACACGCCCCCGCAAGTTGAGCGCTCTAACGGTTAACTTGAACCGAAGATCAGCATGTCGTTGAGAACCCAAACACTTAGTCATAATATCCGCTAGTTGGTCCTTTGTAAAGATGAAGCGAACAAGAAGTTGACGGCGAGCAACCCGTTCACGAACAAAATGATAATCAATCTCGACGTGCTTCATACGAGCATGGAAGATTGGATTGGCAGTAAGATACGTCGCTCCAAGGTTATCACACCAAAGTACTGGTGTGTTAGTATGGACTCCTAACTCTTGTAATAAGGATTGAATCCAAATAAGTTCTGCAGTGGCAGTCGCAAGAGCCTTATATTCTGCCTCTGTACTTGATTTAGCTACTGTTTTCTGCTTCCTAGCACTCCAAGAAATAAGAGTGTTGCCAAAAAAGACACAATACCCACTAGTAGAACGACGGAAATCAGGACATCCAGCCCAATCGGCGTCCGAATAAGCACAAAGATCAAGATTTGTTGTAGTACGTAACATAAGACCAAGTTCAACCGTCCCTTTGAGATACCGAAGAATACGTTTTACAGCCACCCAATGTGGTTCTCGTGGGTCTTGCATAAACTGGCAGACCATATTGACAGCAAACGAAATGTCAGGGCGAGTGAAAGTGAGATATTGTAGAGCTCCCACAATACTACGATACATAGTAGGATCATTCATTCGAGCACCATTGAAAGCAGACAAGGTAGCTTTAGGATCTAGGGGTGTAGATATTGGCTTTGCCCCATCCATTTTACTTCTCGTTAAGAGATCAGTAACATACTTACGTTGCGACAAAAATAATCCCGAAGAATTAAAGTCAGCCTCAATGCCCAAAAAGTAGTGTAGCAAACCTAAATCCTTGATAGCAAATGCTGTGTTGAGAAGAGAAATAAGAGCTTGAACACCTTGTGAAGAAGAACCCGTAACTATAATGTCATCGACATATACCAATACATATAAAGTTTCGGTGGGTGTGATCTTGATAAAGAGAGAGATGTCTGCCTTAGAGCTAGTAAACCCATTTTGTAACAAAAACGAACTGAGTTTTGTGTACCACGCACGTGGAGCTTGCTTCAAGCCGTATAAAGACTTAAGAAGACGACAAACATAATCTGGATGTTCTGGATCAATATACCCCGGTGGTTGTTTCATATACACTTCTTCTTCTAAATCTCCATGAAGAAATGCATTTTGAACGTCAAGTTGCTTGATAGGCCATTGTCGTGATAACGCAATAGTTAGAACTGTACGGATGGTGCAAAATTTAACGACAGGACTGAATGTGTCCCTGTAGTCAATTCCTTCACGTTGGTGAAAACCCTTTGCGACTAACCGTGCCTTGTATCGGTCAATAGAGCCGTCAGCATGTCGTTTTATACGGTAAATCCATTTACAACCTATGATGTTGTAACCTGGTTTTGGAGGAACAATTGTCCATGTCCCGCTACGAATCAATGCATTAATTTCATTATCTGAAGCCTCACGCCATTCCTCATGTTGGGCAGCTTCAGAGTAACAAGAAGGTTCAATTGTAGAAATAGGATGATGAGTTGTAACCAATATTTTTGGCTTAAAAATCCCTGATTGACCACGAGTTTGCATTTGGTGAGTTGGAGCTAGAGTCCCACTAGGTTGAAGTTGTGGTTCAGGTCTAAAGAGAGTGCTAGAAGAATTATTGGTTGCGGAAGGTGATGACAGTGCAGTAGGTGGGGAATGGGATACGGAAGTATTTGTGAGTGGATTAATTTGATTGGTACGGGATGTTGCAGTAGAAAAGGGAGAGGATGTAGTACTGCTACTTGTAATGAGGTCCAAAGGGGTTGAATTTGGGACGTCAGTAGCATCAGGAGAAAAAGACGAAAGAGAAGTAGGAGTGTTTTGAATATTGGGGGAAGTGGGAAAGACCTCAGGAGTGTTATTTTGATTATTGGAGAAATTGGGAAAGGTGCTAGGAGTGCTGGGAGATGGTGGAATAGAAAATATAAGGGGAATATTAGTTGATTTGAACTTACCGTCCGTTGGGGAAGAAGATGGTGCGACACCTGCAAATGGAAAGACGTCCTCCACAAACTTCACATGCCGAGATATATACAATCGTTTAGACTGAATATGGTAGCAAACATAACCTTTATACGCTGAATGGTATCCCAAGAAAACACACGGAAGTGATCGGGGTGCAAGTTTGTGCTCACCATAAGCACGTAAATAAGGAAAACACAAGCATCCAAAAACACGAAGTAAGCTGTAGTCGGGATCATGACCAAAAAGAACTTGGTGAGGAGATCGATTGTTTAGGACAGGGGATGGCAAACGATTCAAAAGATAGCAAGATGTTTGGAATGCTTCCACCCAAAACGAAAATGGAAGAGATGCGTGATGTAACAAAGAAGTACCAGTTTCACGGATATGGCGATGGCGCCTTTCTGCCAGCCCATTTTGCTCAGAGGTGTGAGGGCAAGAAAAACGATGAAATATGCCTTGAGAATCAAGATAAGGAGTAAATTTTCTGTACTCAGTACCATTGTCAGATTGAAAAATCTTAATTTTAGAATTAAGAAGGTTTTCAATTTTGTTTTTAAAGCTAACAAATACCGGCAAGGCATCAGATTTACGATGTAGAGGGAAAATCCATACGAAACGACTATAAACATCCATGAGGAGTAGGTAGTATCGAAATCCATCACGAGAAGCCACAGAAGATGCTCCCCATAAATCAGAGACAATTAAGTGTAGAGGAGAAGAAT